>VDFB02262121.1:0-104765 GCA_007258455.2 Sequoia sempervirens | reverse complement strand
GGGAAGTATGTCATAGGAAATATGAGATCATTTCATGCCCCTTTACCAAATTATTATTGAATAAAATTACTAGAATAAAAATCATTAGAGTAGAAGTTGCATGTTGTTTTAAATCAATACATTATAAGTAACTTTGTTCCTAGGGAAGATTGGTGTTGAACAAGGGCATGCTTGTTTGCAACTTTTGTGAAGTGGCATGGAAGTAGATGTATACAAAAGATTCAATTCCACAAAGTTGTGATATATACAAATATAGACTGTGTCCACAAACTTTTTCAATTATCCTCTCAAATTATCATTGCCTTTTAGTGCTCTTGATTGTTGTAATTATATCTTCTCTTCTTACCTACGTATCTACATTTACAAGCTCTCTCTTTTTATTATATTGTAACAGTATTCTTGTGTAGAAAGATGGTATTTTATGTTGTTTTAGTTGGCACATCTAATCATGTAGGCATTGAATGTAATTCATGTAGTTCTCTACTAACCCACATTATTGAAACTAAAAATAAACTTAAAATAATCATTTCTTTTTTATTTAGTTTTTCTATAAAAAAAATAGTAAAGCCAAGGAAAAGAAGCCATAATAACAATAATAACAAAAACAAAATATTGAAAAGTTACACATAAAAAATATTATATGAAGATTTTTTAAAAATTTAAACTTCTTCAAAGTTCTTTAAATAATTACTTTCACTTAAAAATTATATTATTTTTTAAAATATTAAATTATTTCAAAATTAGATTTTAGTCAACCCATTCCTTTTTTATTTTTAAGAACTTAATTATAATAAAACTCCTATAATTTTTTTACCATATTCCTTCTAACTTGCTATGAGGTGAATGAAAATTATTTATAATGCCTCTAAATTTTTTATTTTTCAAAGTAATTTACTTAAACAAAATAAAAAATATAGAGAATAAAGAAACAAGGAGAGAACAACCATTTATTTCTACATATCTTTCAATCTAATATAGTTATTTGTCAATATTTGACAATGTTTTTGATGAATAATGTGTAAATTTTCCAATATTTTGATGAAACTTCTTAGGTTCACCAAATATTTGACATTAAACTTACTAACCGTACATTAAGTTCCAAATTTTCCAAATATTTGACATTACGTTTCAAATCATGTGAAAATTGCTTTCTGTCGTAAGCCATGACGTTCTTTATGGTGGAATTCATTCAGCCAGAGCGATACATTCCCCCCTAGTTTACAGGAGTCGTTTCTTAAACAAGGTTCTAGATTTGCGTGATATTCTCGAAACAAGTATAATCATATCTAAAATGGAAAATAATGAATCATTTTTACAAATTTTATTTATCCTTTAAATGTTAGACTGTGGAGACGTTAATGGTAATTCTAAATTTTGTCTAGATATAAAAGCAAGAAATGGTTGTCAAATTGGTCTATGAATAGATATACCAAATTAAATTAACTTGACACATATATATTAATGATATTTTTATTAGATATTTTTTTAACTATTTAAAGTTAATAAATAAATTTTAATTTACAATATAAATTAAATTATTGATGAGTATGATTAATCAATTAAAATAAGCTAATTAAAAAATCAAATATGTTCTTACAAATATAAATGAAAACAAAAAGTTACATATTTTGAAATCAATCTAATGTGCATTTTCATGGATGTGAGATTGTGATAGAAAATGAATCCCTAGAATTAAAAGCTGAATTTGGGACAAATAAAATGAAAGAACTTAGCTATTTGGGACATGATCATGGCAACAATCCTAGGTATTTGGGTTAGTGGGTTGAGACAAATAAAATGAAATAACTTAGGTATTTGGGACATGATCATGGCAACAATCCTATTAGGTGTGCAATTCTATCTTGATTTTGATGGTTAACTCTAAAGTAAGAATAGATCTTTGACACCATATAATTATTTATGATATTGAAAGTAAGGAAGAATTTGGAGATGTTAAAATTTTCGAAGGAGATTGCTATTCAGGGGCTGATCTTTGGAACTTCCTTCCATCTTTGTCAAGAATTGAGGTTTGGTCAACAATAAAAGAAAAAGGGATACAATAGTTGGATGCTACTGTAGATTAAGAACTCAAGGAGAAAAATGATAGAAATATAAAGGAAAATGTATTCAAGTCTTGTATATTATTCCACTTCAAAATTCTACAAACTTATTGATGCTAGATTATCTTTATATAAATGATGCTAACAATTATTCTAAGAATAAAATTCTTGGAATATTGTTTTTGATAAAGCCTCTTAAGTGGGAAGGAAAAGTGATAAAGAGAAAGTGAAGATTATTGAGAAAAAATTGTATGGATTTGGGGTCATTCACACTTTAGATTCTCATTTCCTTATTTCCCAAAAATGATATTCCTTTTATGGATTTCAAGGGGTTTCAATAGAACCCTTCATTGAAAATTTATTCAAAAAATTATTTAGATTCACAAGATTGATAGTAGTTTCTTTCAAGAAAAAAATCTATAAAGGAGTTGTTAGTTATTTTTTATGTTCTTTATAATGGTAGCCAATGTCAACATCCAGGTGCTCAATGACTTGTAAGAGGGATACCTTTCCTTTAGGACCCTCATCAAATTATTCCTTATATTTTCTTAGCAAGCAACAATTTGATTTAGTTGGTTGGTATTGCTTTTAACTCAAGAAGCTTTATTTTACTATCCAATCTTCACCTTCCTATTTATTTTCAAGGAAATGGTCTTGTTATGGTCAAATATTTAGTTTGTTTAGTATAAATTTTCTTCTATATCTTGAGTCTTGGATATGGATTTTATTGCCATTTATTATCTTAAAGAGAAACTTGAGGGATTGAGTAGGATTTACCAAACCTCCACCTTGTTCTAAGAAAGCATTTCTATTTCTAATCTTATGGGTGTTAAATCAAGTGGTGACCTTTTCACTTGGAACAATAAAAGATTTCTAGATTCTATTTTTTGAGAAATTGGATAGCTTAAATTAGGTTTTGAGTGTTGGATTGGGGCTATTTGGATAACTTTCTCTAAAACCTTATAGTGGCAACATTTTATCATTGGTCCATTAAATTATCTATCTTTTATTCAAAAGAAATAAGGGAAACATATATTAAATGATATTACTTTTTACATTACAAAGTTGAGTATGAATAGGGAATGAATCTCAAAATAATCTTATTTGTATAAGGGTAAAAGTACAAACCTATGTCACACTCAATAAAGGAATTGACCAATAGAAAAAAAATAAAAATTGAACTGTGACCACATAAAAGTGGTATTTATGTTTTGAATTTTAAAATGATTAAACTAATGAAATGTAGAAATACTGATGAAGTTTATTCTTGTAAGTTCAAATTTTTATAATTTTTTTATCAATTTAATGGCAGACTTTGGATTGCTAAAAATTTTAGGAAAAATTGACATTCACTTGATGTCAAGAAACAAATAGAAAAATACTTCATTTTCCCTTAATTTTTTAAAGTCAAACTTGCCAAAATTTGATAGCTTTTATTTGACATCAACTATTGTCTACTTTTTAATCATTTAAAGAAAAAACATTATACCCTTTTTAATAGAATTCTCTCTTCTAGTGCACCATATATTTTTCAAATTTGTTTAATATGTTTTACTATTTTATTTTAATTTCTAATCAGTCTCTTTTTTAGCTATAACAACCTACTTGCATTATTTTAAAAAATATTATATTAAAACTAATAAAAATATAAAAAAATTACATATTTGGATTCACCACTCTGATCTCTACAGGGTATTTTTATTTTTCTTAAAACATAATTCTGGTTGAAGAAATACTTAGTTGAAGTTTAATGTTTCAATTTTTTTTAAAAAAAAGCTAAGTTGGCTACCAACTAGGATGCCACATAGACAGTTTCAGTAGAAAGGATTCTATGAAATCCTTGCACATAAAATGAGCCACATTTTAGAGTGGAAAAGGGAAAAATTCATTGTTTATGGTTTCAAGCGAAAGGGTTTCACCTAAAACTCTATGTGCCACATATATGCCACATGGTTCTAGGTAAAATGGGTTCAACTGAATCTGTTTAGGTCAAAAACAATTTCATTCAAAAATATTTAGTTGGCCAAAGTGTGACACAACTTTCTAATTTTACCCATAAAGAGATCCATGTATCCAGAACCTTCTTGACAATATTTTTTATAAGTATAAATCAAGGAGTTCTTAGCTTCAAGAGGGAGACATGAATAAAATGCTACTAAATGATGATAATTCTACTCTTGACTACTCTTGAATGATTTTAGGATGAACAATTTGCTCTAGAAAATTTCCTTAGTGTGCTTAGTGTTTTAAATGACAAAAATGATTGATAGTTATATGCAACTCTTCTAATTTACTGAAAACCAAATGTTGATCTAGTTGAAAATTGAAATTGGAAATTTAAATAACAATAGATCAACATCGACATATACAAATTAGAGCCAAAAATAGGTTGTATAGGGCATAGGGTGTCCTAGCTCCCATACTCATTCTTTTTGGGGTGCAAAGTGTTAGGGGAAAATAATAAATGCTCATTTTTATATCTCATTGTTTTATTTTCCAAAGATGTTTGTAAAGTTCAAGTAATTAAATGCATAATTAGGTCTAAGCACATAAGAGGGATCTAAACCTAATGTGAAATTGTCAAGGGTGATAATTTTTAATGGTATATTTATCCCTATAGCACCAGTAGAATTTGGCAAATAAATGACTACGTGACTAAAATTTTTAGTCACATGACTAACACTAGTAGAATTTGACAAATAAATGACTAATTTGGTCATTTATAAGTGACTAATCTAATCATCAGGTAAAATCACAACTAAATGACTAAATAAATGACTAATATTAGACAAATAAAAATGACTAAATAATTAACTAAATTAATGACTAAATAAATGACTATTACTCTATTCTTTTTTCTTTTGAATTTGATCATAATCCATAGAGCTTAAGCCCCCCTCATGGGACCACTACCTAAGCGGGCCATTTGGCCACCTAGGTTGCTTGATGCACCAAAAATGCCTATTGTGTGGAAGGCATTGGCTCTCGATGCAATCTTAAGGCCTTCACATATTTTATAAAAAAAATTTAACATTTACATTCTTTAACTTTTATTACTGATTATGTTAATGAATCATTAATGTTTTTAACTATGATTTGAAGCCAGTTTGATTTTCCTATTGTGTTAGCATGTCAAATGTATCAAAGAGCAATTGTGGTCAATTTCACTAATAAAATATGATTTAAACAATCTAATTGCATTTTGAGGGCTATCTTTCATTTTAAAACACAAATAAAGATGACTAAATAATTAGTCACACATAAAAATTAGACAATATGATATTAAAGTGGTTAGTTAAAAAAAAATGAATTGAGGAAGTGTATTGTATTAAAATATAATATAAGAATAATAATATATTACATTACAATACAATATATTATAATAATAAATTATAATATAATATGATATTATATAATAATATAATATAATTTTTATATTATAATATATTTAAAAGCTGAGGAGATTTAATTTTGAAATCAAAGTCAAATGAAGTAAAGAAGCAGGAAAGTGGTGATGGTATTTGATTTTTCTAATAAAAATCATAAACCATTGGGCCTAGGGTAATGAAAAATCCCTAAATCAAAAAGAAATTGAGCCCTAATCTCATTTCATTTTTCACTTGTATTTTTGGAGAAGAAACTCAACATCGTCATGCCTGGGTAGGGTTTGAGAGTGGAATGGTGACTCATTCTATTGTTTCTGATGATTTTCTTGAAAAAAATCTTGCAGAGGTAAGTCTTTGGTTTTGAAACTGAAAAGTATTCTCCATTTTGGAGCATTTTATCAAGCTCACTTGGTCACGACTAAGTATTTTTCTGTTGTATTTCCTTTGCTTACCATTTGTTGATATCTCCCTTCTTTGTTTGACTGCCATTGGAGTATCTTTGAGGCTCATTTCTAAAGACTTTGGAGGGTGTCTCCTTTACAACAATCATGTGTAAGTTTCATTATTCTTATCTCTTAAATTTCAATGAGAATAGGCTTGATTCGAGCTTAGTAGAGGCAATATGATAAAAAACCTTGTATCTTCCTACACAAATCTTGATGGGTTACTTTCTTTCTATAGAAAATGTAAAACTTTGCACTCTCTCAACTTACTATTTTCATTATTTTGAGGGCTTTATGTGTTCTAATGGCCTTGACCTTCATAGCATTCTGAATTTTTTTCTTTATGTTCATTTTCTCTTCCTCATGGCTTTGTGGTAGAGAACCAATACTCAATAAAACATACTTTTGTATACTTGACGTTTCCACAAAGGAAACTCCAAAAATTATATAAATGGCATGCCTTGAAATTATTTCTTTAATTTTCTTTTATGCTCTTCATCCAAGTAAAGTGTCTAATTGTGAATGGGATGAATGAAAGGTTGGATAGGAGTAGCCAAACTATGTCTGAATTCCTAGAGAGCACCTTCATAATTGAGAGAATTATTATATTTAATGGAAATCTTGATTTTAATAGAGGGCCTTCATAATTGAGAGAATTATTATATATATTGGAAATCTTGATTTTAATAAAGGGCTTTGTTTTAGCTTCTTTCCACTTAATATCACAACTTTTGACATTTCCTGAAATCTCTAGCTTATTTTCATTCATTTTCAGATTTTGTTCTTGAAGTAGATTTTGTAAATAATCTAGGCTTGTATTCTTGAACCCATTTTATTTTCACAGTGCTTTCAATAATTTCGAGCACATTCATAGCTTCATAGTGTATCTTCCATTCACTGCTAATAATATACATTTAAGTTTTTTTTAAGTTTTCAATTTTTCTTAAATAATTTTATTATAATAGAATTTTAGTCATCAAGATACATTCTAATTTTTTTTTTAGTTTTTCTTAAATAATTTTATTACTAGCTTGGTTTTTTAAAGCAATCTTTTTTAGTTTTCTTTTCATTAGAAGAAAAATAAAAAAAGTTACTATATCTAAATTAGTAATTGTTAAATTAGAAATTAGAATTTAATTGAAATTTAAATTTAATTGAAATTTAGAATTTAATTTAAATTTAGAATGAAATTAAATTTAGAATAAAACTGAGTTTTTAGTTTTCTTAAATAATTTTATTACTAGCTTAGTTTTTAAGGAATCTTTTTTTTTTTTTTTTTTTAATTAGAAAAGAAAAACTAAAAAAGAAAGGTTTCTTTTATATCTAAATTAGTAATTCTTAAATTAAAAATTAGAATTTAATTTAAATTTAGAATGAAATTTCTTAAATAATTTTATTACTAGCTTAGTATTTTTTGAGCAGTCTTTCTTTTTTAGTGCATTTTTTTCATTAGAAAAGAAAAACTAAAAAAGAAAGGTTGCTTTTATATCTAAATTAGTAATTGTTAAATTAGAAATTATAATTTAATTTAAATTTAGAATGAAATTTAATTTTTAAGATATTGTGGTTATTTGATTTAAAGAATAATACAATAATTGAATCCAAAATTAAAAAATTAGAGATTATTTTTTTTTCAAATACATTTCTTTTGAAATATCACTAATTTTATGCATTTTTTTATTTATTTGACTTACTTTGATAATCTAGTAATATATTTAAGATATTACTTTGATATTTATTCTTTTGCAAATGCATTTCTTTTACAATATCATTAATTCTATGCCTTTTTATTTATTAGACTTACTCTAATGCTTATGGGTATTTGCATTTAAGATATTCATTGTTTACAGCTGTTTAGTAATATGTTTATGGACAGTACATAGCAAGGAGATATTGCTCTGATAAACTAGTCATATTTAAGATATCACTATGATATTAATTCTTTTGCAAATACATTTCTTTTGTAATATCATTAATTCTATGCATTTTTTATTTATTAGACTTACTCTAATGCTTATGTGTATCTACTTTTAAGATATTCGTTGTTTATGCTACCTAGTACTATGTTTATTTTTTGATTGTTGATAGGTATAGAGCAAGGAGAAAATGTAAAACCAGTGCCTTACTAGGTGCGTTTATTGCCCATCTCATTTGCAGTAGTGGCATCACTGAAGACATACATTCACACGATCTAATTTAATTTTTTTTCAATTTTAAAAGTATAATAAACTAGCATTTTGTATACTACAAAATATTTTGTATCTGAAACACTATATATAGAGTTCTTTGTAACATATTTTATATACAGTTTGAATATATAGAGAATTATTTTCCAATGTTGTTTCAATCCCAAATTTGTTGAAGTTTTAATAACATAAGAGCTTTAAAATTTTATATTATTGAATCACAACAAAATTTTCTCTTGGTTTGCAATTTCATAGACTAGTTATTGTAATAGCATTCTCCAAACATAAGAGTTTACATACACATCTAAAAGAATTAGTTCATAAATGACTAAATAAATGATTAGCATGAATAAATAAATGACTATAATGACTACCATGACTAAATAAATGACTACCATGACTAAATAAAATGACTACTATGACTAAATAAATTACTACCATGACTAAATAAATGACCAGTTAACAATAATCAATGACTAAATATATGAATGAATAAATATATGATTAAATAAATCACTACAATAACTAAATAAATGACCAATTAACAAAAATCAATGACTAAATCAATGACCAAATCAATGACTAGATAAATGACTAAAATAGTTTAGTCATAAATTTAGTCATGTTATAAATGACTAGCAATAAACTACTAATGGTCATGTGACCAAAATTAGTCATTTATATGCAATTTTTAATAGTTTATTTAGTCATATATTGTTGTTTTTGTACTCGTGTATTATAGAAAAATGTACTCCATTACATTTTCACACTTTGTTTGGGTCCCCTCAATTTAAATGGACTTAATTAAGCCTCTAATTTCCTAAATTTTACATGCACAAGCCTAATTAATTATGATTTATGATGAGGGAAGTGTGATTTAATTAATGCATTTA
This sequence comes from Sequoia sempervirens, assembly GCA_007258455.2. NCBI lineage: Eukaryota > Viridiplantae > Streptophyta > Pinopsida > Cupressales > Cupressaceae > Sequoia > Sequoia sempervirens. The sequence continues at coordinate 95,797 of VDFB02262121.1, read as the reverse complement.
TCATTATTAATAACCAAAAATTCAAAAATATTGATAACTTAGGTTAGGACCCATTCACCCATGGGAAAATGGATCCCGTTTAAGTTGCAAATTCAAAATTTAAATATGTTTCTAGTGGTTTTCTCATGATCCCAATTTCATATTCAAATTTTAGCTTCTAATGTTCAATTTTTAGGAAACTAGAAAATCATCAAAGAATTGTTATTTTATCAATTCAAAGCATCTATCAAGAGGGAAACCTTCATATGGAAAAATATTATTGTTAAGAGCATTGAAGAGAAAATTTATCAAGCAACTAGAACATCAATCAAGATCTCAAAAAACATGTTAAAGTTATCAAGCATCAATATTTTTGGAGCTAACATTGTGATGTAGGTTTCAAGACCCAAGTCAAGATTCAAGTATCAACATCCACATCCATTGAAGCCATTTCATGCAAGATGGAGATCAAAATTTGAAAGGTTTATCCAATGGTTTTGTGAGTTGCAACATAACATTGCTCATTCATCATTCCTTCCATATTTAATTATTTCAATTCAAGGTTTAACTACCCAAATGGGGTTTGACCAAGCCAAACCCCATCCACCAAAAATAAAAAATTTCCCCCCTCTTGTGTATGTGCAGGTTCATAGGTTGAAACAAATTTGAAGATCTCAAAAGAGAAATTTTATTAAGTTACATTTGTTGTTACCTTTGTTGTCAAGCCATTGAAACTCAAACCCTGAATTCATTTCTAGCTTTCTGATAGTGGGATCTAGAGGAATCAGTGTTGGCAATATTACAATGCTAACATATTAGTTAAGGTAGTTACATCTATGGTAGTTACATGGTTGCATCTATATCTATAGTGGTGAACCATAGATTTTAGGGGTGTGAAATGTTATGACTCTTTTGCTCAATTAGGGTTTTCCACCTAAGGAAAGAGATAGATCCCACACAAAAATATAGGTGGTTCACTCAAACTAATGAAAGTATAATGAAATTATGCCTAAATGCAACAAACTGATAAAATTGATTGATTATTTATGCTAAACCTAAGAAATATGAAATGTTTGAAAACATTTTGTGAAATGCATAAATGAACAAAACATGCACAAATGAAATTATAACTTAATGACACTAAAAAAAGTGTACATGGAGGAAGAATGTTGATATTGGAAGGTTCTAGAATGCTACAGAAATCGTTGTTGATGACCAGCGGGACTCATTCGCCACTAATGGCAAATTAGTCTTACTTCAGGTAAACTTTTCTAAAGGGTATGTGCAATATCATGATGGGCTAAAAGGTGCAGATATGCTAGGTATGCATAGGGTATGTGGCTGATGACTTTTTTTAAACCCAAAATTGATGAAATGAAAAGGGTTTTTAAAGGAGATTCTCAACTTTACACCAATATAAATTATGCTTTACTTTGAATTTAATAAATGGTTATTATTCATTTTCTATTATAATTATGACTAAAGTCTTGATTGATAAGCTAATTGAAAAATATTTCTAGCCTTCAAATGGTATCACATTTTTTGAATTTGAAACATGCATCCATTCTATGCTTCGCATACTATAGAATTAAAAAAAAAAAAATTATGAAGTTTTGACAAAGTTAAGGTGGTCAAACATAGAAGTTTTTATATTTTTTAAAAGTTGTAATAAAAAAATCATAATTAATTATTTACTTTGAAAAAAATTACAAAAAAATATGCATCACATCTGGACATTAGTCCTCTACTTATATCTAAATATTTTGAAAAAATATTATCATTTTATTGTGGTTAGGGTTTGTTAGACAAACACCTACTTCTCTTTTTTTTCCCTAAAATTTAAGTACTACTACATTGAAATTTCAAATTTTCACCAAATAGATTTAAAAAAAAAAAAACCTAGTAGTTTAGAAACTACATTCATTTTTTTAGAGATTCCATTCTTACATATTTTTGAAATAATATAGATAACTTATTCAAATTTTTGTCAAGTTGCCTAACTTTTATTTTTCTAAATTTTTCACCACTTAAGGGCTTGTTTTTTCCACAATGATCCTACACATACCCTAAAACTAGTTTCTGAGTGTTGGGAACTGAAAACTAAAGAAATCAACTTTTTGAACCTTGTAGTGGGACTCATTTGCCATTGATAGTGAATCGGTCCACCTATAGAAATCTGAAAATTCTAAAGTCAACTCTATGGGTCCATATCTGCACTTGTCTTCTTGTTGGATTGATAGAACCAAATCTATAGAAAACGGGCTAAATGTTATCTCCAATCTTGAATTAGTATTTTTATTGACTTGAATAGCTTTGATGACTTGTTGACCACTTTTCAACACCCATCTATTTGAAAAATATGCCTATAAGACCTACAAACACACATACAAAGAGAGGGGAAATGTTAAGGGTTAGAGTATAGGGATTTTCCTTTGTCAAATCCCAATTTGGTAATCAAACCCTTGATAAATAAATGAAATGAAATAAGAAAGGAATGATGAAAAAATAACATGCAAGTGTCCTAAACTCACCAAACCTTTGTTGTTGAAGTTTGAAGATATGCTAATGGCTACTCCAAGATGTTTGATTCAATGATGCTATGTTGCTCAAATGCTTGAATGAGATGATTGAATGGATGAATGAATGCTTGAATTAATGGGGGTTAAAATGGATGGAAAAACATTTATTTATACACACTTATGCCCAAATTACCTAAAAGTACAACATCACAAGCCGACATAAGGTCTTAATGAATAAAAACTTGACATAAATTTGAATTTATTTTGAATTTTGTGCAAAGAGAGACTCATTCACCACCCATGGCGAATGGGTCATACTCAAGGCATGTAAGTGGGTGTCTTAAATTATATTGTCTTTAATATTTTTTGTTGGGTTTGCATTAAAAAACACACTTAATTAAGGCCTATAATTGCATAAAGGGGCCAAATACAGCATAACAAAGGTGTAATTAGTGATGACAAGCCTAGAAAAGAGCAAAATTTTGTCACAATACTTTACAACACTTCAAGATAAGACTTGGTAAAGGATAAAAAGGGAATATTTAGAAGAATTATAATAAGAATATTCTAGAAAAGTGTAGAAATGTGTTACAACACTTCACAACACCTTTACAAGACATCATAAAGTCTTAATAATTTGAATATTCAAGACCTAATGTGAATGTATAAGTTACATTACAGAATTAAATCTAAGCAATATAAGCCAAGCATCATAGGAAAAAGACCTAAATGACCATGAAAATGTACAATTATTCATTTTTCTATGGTACAAGTAGTTACCCATAACTCTCCTTTATAATGTATTTGTTCATATAATGTTTTCACTACTTTGAGTGCAATCTATCAAACATTCACTATCACATGGTATCAAAGCCTGTTGTGATCTTATGCTTGGGAGAATGAAGATTGTTTGAGATGTGAGGAAGCTTTGTTCCAAGGTTGTTATGCTTGGTTTTCCTTATGCCCACTAGTGGGATTAGAAAGAGAATGGTGAGGAATGTGAATCAAGGAGCAAAAACTCAATTAATAACAAAATATTTTGAATCATTCTTAGAAGATTATGGTTGTGTGGAGAAGGGTGCACTAAATAAAGAAGTCAGAAGATTTTTGTGCATTTGTTAAATGAATTCAGTGGATCCATTAGCCCACCCTCCTAAAACCCCATTACAAGCCTTGGAATATTTATAGATTGAAGCAACAACCATAGGGATATTTATTTTGAAGTTACTCTAAGCCATTGCACAGGAATATGTCTATAGATGATTGGGGTACTTGTCTTTCCATATGTTGATTTTGAAGTTACTCTAAGAAATTGCTTGTGAATGTTGTGCAAGTTCCATAGTAGAAACCAATGCATGTAATGTTGGTCTTTGAGGAATCTAGTGATACATTGGAATTGATTTAATGAAGATACTTTGAATGTGGAATTGATTGAGTGAAGAATCATCAATAGATATGGTAGTCAGGAGCCAAAGCATTGAGCATGGTGCTAAGTATTAATGAGTCTTTAGAGTTTAATTGTATGAGTTGGGGAGGAGCATATCAACACTAGCATTGGGTAACATTGATAAAATTAGGTTAGTTTGTTTCATGTTTCATGTTGGGCTAGATATTGAAATTTTTTGGTTGCTTGAAAGAAAGTGTTACCAACTCTTCAACTTAGTGTTATAAGTGGGGATTGATGTCTTAACTTATTGAAGATGTGATCTAAATTAATTTGAAAATTTGTGAAAGTAGAAAAGTAAATTTATATACTAATTTCAGTAAGAAATAATTTGTTTTTTTGAAGTGGCACATGAACACAATATTTAAAAGAGAAAATAAAATAAAATAAAAGAATCTAAACTACTAAATTGAATTTGGAAAGTTGGACAAGTAATGCATTAACTTGGTGTTTAATTGTTTGATACAATTCCTTTAAGAAATTTAGGGAAAGTATAATATCCAGTGTGGAGGACTAAATTTGGAGGTCAAGAAGATGGGGACCCATCAATTGCTCCAATAAATAGTGAGGCATTCATTCATTTGCAACATATGAGGGCTCATAAGTGGCTACATAATCATTTTTTATGCTTGGACTTTCAAGGCTATCTTTGTTACACCTGATGAGGCCTCCAAAGACTCATTTAAGACATCATATGGATAAAGTGTAACAACATCACACTATAGGTTGGTGGCACTAGAGGATGGATGAATTTCCATAATTTCATGTTGGCTTCCCACTTTGAGATGATGCATTGTATGGGAAGTGTTTTTGGCTTTAATTTTTTGCTTTAACTTCTTTTTTCGATGGATTTGAAGAATACATATATTGTGAAATTTGATTTTTGGAGATAGGTAAGGGGTTTGGTGTAGAGGTCAATATGGATGGTCTTGTAGTGAGCACTTGAGGTTGTGATATAAATTATACCCTTTCAAGGGTCATCAATCAACCTGATGGAGCCATGTATTTGGAGAGCTCAAAATGGATTGTTGTTGAATAATTCAAAGAAAATATGATTTGGTAGTTCATAGGAGGAAGAAATCAAGAATTCGGCTAGGGGCTACACCTTTATGAGGGTTAAGAGACAACTTGATGGAGCTCTTCCTAATTCAAGATTGTTTTCTTCAAGTAACATCTTCACAAAATATGTAAATATATTCTATAATCAACAGGGTTAGTTATGTAAGCCTTAAAGGGGGGTCCCTTTGCAAAGTGAATAAGAGCTTTGAGGTGATACTTTTGTAGGAGCAATGTAAAAGGGGGGGGGATTTTTTGCAATATTACATTACTAAAATATTAGTTAAGGTGGTTGCATCTATGGTAGTTACACAACTGTATCTGTATCTATGGTTGTTACCCATAACTCTCCTTTATACTATATCTATTTATATAATGTTTACACTACATTGAATATAATCTATCAAGAATTTGCTATCAATTAGGAGTGCATACATAGGAACAAAGGACCTATAAAGTTGTTTTATAAATTCCTACAAAGAACCATTCATGAATGAGTCCCTAATAACCTTCTGAAATAAGATTTTTATGACAGGTCCGCAATATTTAGACCATTTCAAATCTGTTGGAACTTTTTCATTTTTCTTTATGTTATGATTTAAGTGTTAGCTTTCATTTTTGGGTTGATTTAATATTTTTAGTCTTTATCCCAAAAGTGTTATTTAGGCTAATACCCCCATCCTCAATCATAAGGAAATCAATAGATTCCTCCATTGAGTTAACTCACCTAAGGTTTGTATGTCAATTCTTTGTGGGGATATATTTTCCTAATGAAAATAGGAAGATAGGTTCATCACCCATTTTACCCATTCCACATTTTGATGAGAACCCTATTCTTCTACAAATAGAAACAACAAACCTTTTATAGATCTAAGAAGTGTTAAACATTGTGTACCAGTCACCAAAAGACAATTTTGGGAGGAAAAATGGGACTCATTCACCCATGGGCCAATGGGTCCTTGTGGAAGGTTTTCAAACAACTTTCGAGACCCTCTGATGTCATTTTGTAACTTCTACTTGATCCAGGTTTTAGTGTCAAAAAGTTAGAAATTAGATCTGTAGGTGAGGTTCCATGAACTAATGACAACTTTGACAACTTTGAAAACTTTTCCAATCTTTCTGTTCAAGAGATCTTCAGTCCTTCTTCAACCTAAGATCTGCAACACAAACACAAGAGGGAAAATTATTTATTTTTAGTGAATGGGGGTTTTCGTTGCTCAAACTCCATTTGGGTAATTAAAACTTGAATTGAAATAATGAAATAGGAAATGAATGATGAATTAACAATGCTATGTTGCAACTCACCAAACCCTTGAATAAACCTTTGGAAGTCTGAAATCTTGATCTTGATCTTGCATGAAGTGGCTTTAATGAATGTGGATCTTAATATTTTAAATATGACTTTGAATGCTTGACTTGATCTTTGAAACCTACATCACAATGTTAGCTCCAAAAAAATGCATTATTACAAAAGACATTGATATGATGTTTGAGATCTTGATTGCTCCAATAAATCACTGAAAAATCTACTCTTGAATGCCCTTCATCATAATTTTTGTTATACTTTTGCTCATTTCAAAATGCTAGGCTTCTTAGGATTTGAATTGATGAAATAACCTTGTATATATAGGTATGCATTCCTAATTTCCCAAAAATTAAACATTACATGCAAACATTAAAATTTGAATTCAAAGATATTTAAATACTACCAAAAATATATTTTAAATTTAGGTTCAAAGGCCTATGGTGAATGCATCCTAGGTCCCTATTCCTAGAATACAAATTTCTCAAGTTAAAGTGTTATGTGTTGGCATTAATTTTTGTTAGGTTTCCCCTTTGGAAAATTCAATTTATTTGGCTTGTAGATGTAATATAGGGATTATATGTTAGTGTAATTAATTATTTAATTACACTTTAGCATAAGTTTACTTAGGCATATTCTTTTTCCTAGGTTATTATTATCCTTATCTTGTTGAGCTGTCTTTTTGCTCAAAATAGGATTAAGGTTGTGCATGTCTTGCTTTTTGCATGATTGTCATTTTGAAGGCTTTTGTAATATTTGTAAGACAATTTCATTCAATATCATAAGGCTGATTTTTACTTGCACAAACTTGCTCAAAGAGTTTACAGAACATCTCCTATTTTTTGTTCTAAATACATGTTGCATGTGATAAGTGATTGCTTGCAGGTGATTCTTGGGGACGGTGAAGTTGGTTTTTCAACTTCTACATGGTATCAGAGCTCTAGACCTATTTCTGCATGTTCATGCTTTAAAGATATTCTCTCATAGCATATTTTTCTGTGTACAGGATTGAAGCCGTTTTTCATTTTTGCTTCAAAAATTCAGCTTCCACTCAGTTGTAGAAAAAACAATTTTTGGGTTTTGTAGCCAGGGTCAAAATCTAAACTGGGTATCTTTTAGATTTTTGATATCTTGTACGGATTTGGAGTAAATTGTAGTACAAAAATTGGTGTGCATCATTTTTCTCCTAACTGAAGGTTTAAATTTTTTTGTTTCATCTTCTGCTTGCTGGATCAAAAAATAGTTTCTAGCTTTTGTTTTTAGCTTCAAAATATTTTTGAGTTTCTATTTTTTTCCACTCATTGTGAACAAATTTTACAAAAATTAAATCAGAAGTAAAAATTTTTTGCTAGAAAACCCATTTCTTGCAAGCTAAATTCAATTTTTTGAAAAATTCATAACTTTTGGCCACGGTGTCGGATTTTCGCAAACAAGATATCATTGGAAAGTTGGTTATGGCCTCTACATAGATTTGAGGTCCTTTTTTCATCATGGAGGCAGATGTGAACATTGGTTTGTGCATGCAGTTGATTTTGTTTTCATGCACTAGGTTTACATTTTCTCTTTAGTTTATGCATATTTTGCATTCTCTCCTTTTACAATCATTGGGTATTGTAATAAATGAACTGAGATAAAGTTCCATCAAGGGGGGGTTTCTTGCATAATAATCTGATTAGAGTGTGCATGCACTTTGATCCCCATCTTCATCTTGATTAGATGATAGATCGCATGGGTTTTTGGTTTCCTAGTTTCTTTTGGCCATTTTTTTGCTCTAGCTTGACACATCAGATTCATTGGTTCACACATCATATTGGGAGTTTATGGTTATTGATCTGCATTGGTTCAAATCCTTCTCAGTTTGAGGGCCATATTTTTATGGTTAATGTTCCAGAGTTTTTATGGTACTCCTTCCCATGCAAGAGTTTTAGTCACAGTTTGGCATCAGAATCGAGATACATGGTTTCCATATTCTATCATCATCTCATCTACTATTGCTTCATATATTCCAAGGTTGTTCCAATTTGTGAGTTTTCTAATGTTTCATGGCATCGGGTCTGCTATCATATTATGATTCTATTTTTGGTTTCAGTTGTAGACAGAAGTATCTTTCCTTGCTTGTCAGATTGCGGTTCTAGTGTTACTCCGCAGTGTTCTAGTGCTTCTTTGTAGCAGTCATCTCTTTGTAGGGGGGTTTTGTCCCATTGGATTTTCCTCTCTACCTCATATTGCATTTGTACATGGGTACCTAATGAGGCCTTGTTGTCGGGACCCATTCATGCTTTCATTGCACTTATGGGGGGTGTTGGTGTAATTACTTATTTAATTACACTTTAGCATAAGTTTACTTAGGCATATTCTTTTTCCTAGGTTATTATTATCCTTATCTTGTTGAGTTGTCTTTTTGCTCAAAATAGGATTAGGGTTGTGCATGTCATGCTTTTTGCATGATTTCCTTTTTGAAGGCTTTTGTAATATTTGTAAGACAATTTCATTCAATATCATAAGGCTGATTTTTACTTACACAAACTTGCTCTGAGAGTTTATAGAACATCTCCTATTTTTTGTTCTGAATATCTATTGCATGTGATAAGTGATTGCTTGCAGGTGATTCTTAGAGACTGTGAAGTTGGTTTTTCAACTTCTAAATTATAAAGGCATAATTGAGTCCAAATTAATTGAGGGGTCCAAAAAAGTGTGAAAATGTAAAAGAGTACATTTTTCTACACTACATTTAGCACCCACTCTAGTGAGAAGATGACCCTCTATCAAACTCACACTGAAGTAGACAATCAAGAGAGGTATAATTGTACAAATATTGGAAAGATAATATGAAAAAGGTCAAGGAGGATGATCAAGCCCCCAAGATCTGAGATCTCATGGAAAATTAACAAAGGCACAAAGAGACACATACCATTGTTAAATATGCAATAATAATGACAAAATACTCAATCATACAATGTTAAAGAAAAAAAATAAAAAATAAAAAAGGGGTGGATCAGGCCTCAACTACTTTTCCAACTTGATGGGTGTGTGCACTAATTTGTGACACAAAATATCTCTTAAGATGCCACATTTTTTTTAAAATCAATAATGTTTGATGTTCACAAGAAAATGAAGATAATTACATTCAAAATTTGAAGATTCAATAATAAAAGGAGTTGAAGTGCTTTGAATCTACTTTCTAAGCTACTAATTTAAAAAATAAAATAATGAAGATTAAGGTTTTTAAAAATGGGGGGCAAAATGTGGTCCTATTTTTATCAAAAAAATAGCATAGTGTCTGTGGGCCCCCACCTTTTTCATTAACTTTATTTTATAATTTAAAAAATCTAAATGGTGAGAAATTAGATAACACCATGTAGTTTATCCCCATTCTTTCAACATTTTTTAATGAATATATAATATTTTATGAATTTTTGAAGTAGACACATCTTGAAAAGCTAAAACTTGAGCATGCTTCCCCTAATTTTTTTGAAAACTAATAATTTTTTTTTATTACATGTAGAGAAAATTCTAGTTCATAATTTTATTTTTTTTCAAAATTTGATGAACAAGTAAAAATCTATACCAAAACTAGCACATGCAGAATCATCATTAGGGTACACAGTAAGATGGCCTCGAAGAACATTCTTCTACCTAGTGAAAGAAGAAACAAGACATGATCCATGGGGACAATTTCAAGCCAAGTGTCAAATAGAAAAACAATATCTATAGAAAAACAAGATTCCTTCATAATCCACACCTAACTAGGTAATGCATGAGTCAAATCAACCTCCAAAAAAATAGGGGAATATGAAGTGTGAGTAAAGTTCTTAGAAGGAAGGTCCACTTTTAAGAACCAAAATGCCTTAAAAAGTAGATGAGAACCAAAACTATAAGGGGAGATAAGGCAATCTCACACAAATAGGAAAAATATCAATTGATTCCTTCAAGGGGTTCAAGGAACAAACCAAAGGTCAAATTGATAGGGGATGAGAATCCTATTCCTACAAACCATTATTTAAAATAGCATATCTATCCTTAGAAGAATTAAAATAAACAATAAAAAAAAACCCTAGTAGAAGGGTAAATCTTGAACTTACCTTCCACTAAATGTTTCAAATGCTTCAAGATCTAGAGATGAAAGTCAAGAATACAAGGCCACAAATGATAGAATCTAGAAATTAAGCCCTTGTGGGAGAAAAAATGAATACAATTAGAGACTTGCTACCTAAGAGATCGATCATAGGAGTAGTTGTTGCATAGGGTAGAGGCACTTATGGATGCACAATAGATCCCATCACCACCTTCCTAGATTATACATCAACAAGAAAGGAAGAAGTAGAAGGGTTTGAAGAAGGCACAACCATAACCAAACCATTCACAACCAAAGGGAAAAACACCTCAACTATAGGAGATAGAGGAGAACCCTTTGCAATAGATGTTTCCATCAACAAAGGACCTACAAATGTCTCCACCATAAGAGACAAAAGGAACCCTTCACGACAAATAGAGGAAAAACTATGCCAAAAAGAGGAGAAACCAAATGTACAACTAAATTGCAAACAATAGGGGAAGATCCATTGAGTGAGAAAACAAAATTTGAACAAATAGGGGAGGAGTAGGAGGAGCACGAAAATCGCTCTTCACTTTTTTAAATGTGATTAAACCATTGATTTTTGGCTCTTAGAACTTCTCTAACTCTTCTAGGGTTTTTCACCTAAAATTAGATAATTAGGCAAAAAATGTAAACTAGTTCATTCAAATAGTGTTATGTTTGATTTTTTTAACCTAAATGAAGTTAACTAAATGCAATTGACTAATTTAAATGAATGAAAATGAATGCAAAACAAAGATTTACAGTGTGTTTGAAAACACACTATGATATTGAAACAATGAAGTAAATGAAGAAATTATGTAGAACAGAAAGGAATGGGATGAATTTGAGTGCACTTGGATGAAGTGTGATGAATCTAGAGTGTTCTGGATGCTGGTTGAAATTACTATTTTTTTACAGTGGGACTCATTTGACCAAGGTGGCAAATCAATCCTCCTAGTGAAAAATTGTCAGAAACAAGTTTGTGTCTACTAGGATCTAGAATTTGATAAAATTCAGATTTTTAGTCCTAAGGTTGGACTCATTCACTATAGATAATAGGACCTAAAAACATGTGTAAGGAAATATGTTGTATTTAATGTTGTTTGTTGGGATAATACTCAAAAATACACTTAATTAAGCATATGAGAGCATAAAGGGGTCAAATAAAGCATAAGAAAAGGAAAAATATTGAAGATGTGCCTAGAAAAGCATAAAAGCTTGTTACAAAACTTTAAAACACTTCAAAATAGGACTTGTTGATGAATAAAAAGGTAATTTTTAGTTTAATTTTAATGAATAGAGTCTAGAAGAATGTAGAAATGTCTTACAACACTTCACAAACCTTCACAAGACGTTGTTATCTGAGTTTTAGTACATAAATAAGCATGTTCAAGCCATGTGACAACATAAAATTAGGAAAACATAGTTCCAACACCATGAAACAAGACCTAAAAGGCCATGAAAATGACAAGGGGCCATTTTTCTACAACATAGTGATTTTCTTCTAAAGTATCACAAAGATAGATTATTAACTATGATTTGAAAGTTAATTTCAAATTTCCATATAGTTATTATATGAAACATTTGAATAAATTTATATGAATTATACAAATATCATGTCTTTTTTAATTTACTATTGAAATTATATTACAATCTAAAATAGTTAGGAAATCAATTATTCAATTTCTTTCTTTCAACTATCTATTGGTAACTCCTATTCATTGTAAATTGATTTGTTCAATATTAAAAAAAATAAAAAATTATATTACAATCTATAAAATTTAAGAATATTTCTAAATAATGTAGAAATCAAACTACAGACAATAGATAATAGATGATATCTCCCATTCATCATAAACTACTTTGTTTAGTAATATATATATTTGTGTGTGTGTGTGTGTGTGTGGGTTGCTCTCACAATATTGGTTTACAATTTTTCCCACAATAATGATTTACAATTTTTGTCCAAACTAGACATTGAACTATTTTTTTCTAACTAAATCTTCACTTCGGGCAGCTATAGCGGCTAAACCATGAGGAATTTGAAGATGATGCAAACTATTGATTTGTGACATTTTGTCTATAGATTCTAAATATGTTTTATTTCAAAAAAATTGGAATCAGATTGCACTTCTTTTTCCATCTCCTTCCAAAGCTATTTTTTTAGTAAACGCCATTTCTAAGGAGTGATGCTCACCATATACAACATAACTTTTTCCATAAAGGATAATTTTTATTTTTATTTTGAATTTAGAGTTGTAACTAAAATATCTAGCGCTTTCATTTGGTTTCATACCATTTTATTGAATTTTTTTTCTTAATCAAGTTTTGAATTCAAACCAATTACAATTTAGACATAGGTGGGCCGCATACGACATCACTTTTTTTGTATGTATCAAAATTCATTTTTTTATTGGATCAAGGACATCAATATCTAGTGCACTCATATTTCTCAAATTTTTTTTTGATAATTTGTTATTTTTCCACATGTGCAGAACAAAGAGCTTGATTTTCAATGAAAAACTTGTCTAATCAAACTAAAAAAATACATAATAAAACCAAAACATATTAAATTTATATTCATTGGATAGCTCATTTTGAGGACTACCTTCATCTAGTTGGGTCTCTGAATTCTACTCCATTTTCATCCTCAACTCAAGCTTTAAAGAGAAAAATTCTAAAGAATTTTGGTGTCAGAGGGGGAGAAAGAGGGAAAAGGGGGCTTCTAGCAAACTAGGGTTTGCTAGAACTAGAGGGTTCACTTGAACCCCCTTGGTTCTAGTGAACCCCCTTTTAATGCAATTAAAAAATAAACCCATTAAAGGGGGGTTCACTCATACCCTGTTGGTTCTATCAAACCCTTTAGGGGACCTTCTAGAAAACTCTCCTAGTTCTAGGGAACCCCCTAAATCATTTTCCATCCAAAAATACATATATATATACATATATATATGTATGTGTGTGTGTATACATATATGTACATATACATATACATATACATATATATATCATATGATTTCAAAATATTTGTAAATAATATAGAAATCAAACTGTAGGTAATATAATGTTATGTAATACAAAATTTAACAGATATAATGATTTCACATAAGATAGTCATCATGAGATGTTAGGGATAAGGCGTCATCAACACAAGCAAAAAGGATGTTAGGAGAGGTGTACAAATGTTTAATATTATTATTCTCATGGATATCACTCTCATAATTGATAGGAAAAGTGGAGGAAAAAATAATTTAATAAAACATATATAAAATTAAAGAAAAAGTACTAACCATATTTATGGAGGAAAAAAAATATATATGATGGAACAAATATCAATAAAATATAGTTTCACACCCATAGGATAAACATACATGTGAGAATAAAGGATAGAAGCATATCCAAATATGTAATATAGGAATGAATAGATACCAAGGATAATGGATTATGACTATCCATGATGTAGTATGTCCCAGTGAAGAATTCAAAACTAAGGTAGGTTGGTGGGATTGAAGAGAGATCAAGTAATACAAGATTAAACCCTACTAAATATTACCCAAGTATGAGACAAATAAGGGTGGATTCATTTAACCTAATCCACATTTGATATAAATAAATGTAATACAAAAATTAAATTGAAAGACCCTAATGGAAGAAGAATAGATTTGATATTTAAAACTTTAGGTCATGAATGAATGTTAGCTTCATAAATATATAAACAAAATAAAATAGAGTTCTTTACTAAGATCAAGGTTACTGCATACAATAAAAATGTAATCTAATTCACACCTAACATAGATTTGTGAAAAATCATGTAATAAAAAATAGAAATGTAGAAACAAATAGAAGAAAAAATGTTAGTTTCTTTCAATGATCAATGGACAATTTTTAACTATTTTAGTAATAAATTTTGACTTATAATTCAAAATAATGATTTCTTATCTGAGTTGGGAGAAAGGAAACAAATTATGAACTAGGTCATTTGTAGAATTTAATTAGATTGTATTCATGTGGTCAAAATATATCAATTAGATTTGATAGTGTTGAAATTAATCTTTCACATGTAATTAGGTTTGTTCCTCTAAAAATATTTTCATATTTAAGTGGATTATTGGAATACACTCAAGAAATGAGCTTTAATTTATTATTTTTGAATATATATAAATAATGGTCATGTTTACAAGCACCTTTCAAGGAATATATTGAATGACATCTAGGTCAGGGCTTTAATGAGACCCCTAGTTGGACCGATTCAATGACAATGTACCAAGGCCAAGTATAGGTGCAAGAAAACATTCTGACCCTATGATAATGTGTCTCGATGTAATACTACTAAAATTGTCTAATGAATGCTCCATAAAAATTCCTTTAGACAAGCCCAACATGCTCCTAGATAATTCCACTTTGAATGAATAATGAACATTTTATTATACAACAATATAGCAAACAAATAAATACAAATGTACGCTATGTCAATTTGTAGTGGTTAGTAAGAGAAGAAAACATATATCCATTTTATAAAAAAATATATATCAAAGAATCAGATCTGTAAATATTGTAAGATATAAAATAAGTCAAATTTATGCAATATACCATTTATAAACTAAGTTTTATATTTAAGACACTATTCCAAAACATAAAAAAAACACAAAAAACAAAAAACATAAAAAAAACAATTACACTATTGTAACCAATATAAGTATATAAACACTTGAAATTCAACAATTCAACACCAAATCAGTCATTTTTTATTAATGAATAATCCATTTTTCCTCTTGAGGCCACAAGACATTTTGAGGAAGTCCGTACTCAAAATGGGGAATTTTCTTTTCTCTGCACGCGTCTCTATACCTAATTGCAGTCCCCAAGCCAACCATCAAACGCTTTAAGAAAACTTGTTCTTTCCCATTGTTGAGTACAAGATTTTACATCCTTATCACAGGCGGCTCTTCTTCATACGTTTAATTATTTCATCATGGACTGCAATCAACACGCGTTCTCTTTAATTGCGGTAGAGTATACAACTATGAAAAACATAGCTGAGTTTCATCTTAGTCAAAAAGCTCCAGGCAAGTCGAAAGGGACAGAAAGCGGAAGGCTTACTAGGAGCATTCAATTTGTCTATCACAATTTTTGTGGACAGAGAAAGGATTCCTTACGAAAATTATACACACCGTACGTTCTGTTGGAAAATCTGATCCCAACTCTTCAATAATTTCCCTCAGCACGCTCCATATCAGCCTCCGTATCTGACAAAGTTTTTGAAGATAGATTTTGGTAAAGATTTGAAAAGTTTCTAAATGCCATATTTTTCATTTCTGTATAAGTTTCTACGTTTTCTCCTACCATTGCATTCCTACAAATGGTATCAGAGTTTGCAAAAGAAGATGTTTGTAACTGTCTATTTGAGTGAGATTGCAGTTGCGTACATAAGATTTTACACGTTTTTCCACTCCTCCAAAGAATTTTCTATTGCTGGTTTGGACAAAAGGAATATTAATATTGTTTACTTCCAACAAGAACCCATAAGATTTTGAGAAATTCCTCCTTTCACTTATTTTCTATAGGAAATTTTCGTTGAAAACGACAACATTTAGAGTGGGAGGGTTCCCTTGCATATAATCATCTTCCATAAACTCAACTTTACTACAAATAGGAGAAGAAATATCACCTAATATTTTATTTATTTATTTATTTTTTCCCATTCATATCATCAAACCCCAGCTAGGGATAAATTACTCATAGGTCTACAATTTTCTTTTTATTTTTTTCATTTCTTTTAAACCCTTCAAACTGCTATTTTATAGTCTATGATACTACATTCTATTCGAGTAGATATCCTTTTATAGTCTATGATACTACATTATATTTGAATACATATTCTTTTAGGAACGACATATATAGTAATCAAAGAGATTAACATTCTAGCATAAAGATGAGGCATAATGAATTTGATTTCTTTTACTTGCAAAAAATGATCTAAAAGCTTTAAAATATTCCTTTTAACCACCTACAATACATGAAATGGGTTTCAAAGAAAATAAAAAATTACTTTTTGTATCAAATAAGAAAAACTAACATAAATACCCATCTTTAGTCCCCAAACATTACTCATCTAGCCATAAAAAACATTCTAGAAAGAAAAAATTTAATATCAAAGACAAGTTAAAACTAGCACAACATTTTCAACCTATTTACTTTATTTTGGATAACTTGAATCATATCAAAACTAGGAGAAATATAGAGAATCTTATGCAAATGATAAAAAATTACAATTAGTTCCTCTTCTAGATTCCTCTCCTTCTAGTTGTACTTTCTTCCATCTTCATTCTCCTCACTAAATTCAAAATCTATTATTTCTATTAGATACTAGTTTCTTTACCATCCAAATATTCCTTGTAGGACAACCTCCCCACAAATTAATTGTATTTAGAGTTCTCAATGATTTATCACCTCCTCCCAATAAGTCCTTATTAATAACTTAATTATCCTCCATGCCACCACAATTATTAGCCTATGTAACCATCATTATATCCTTTCCCATTTATATATAGTAATTAAGTGCACACAACATTAATGTGAAAGAATTAGTGGATAAAAATAATAAGCATCACAACATTAAAAAGAACAATAAATAATAGACCTCCCAATGATAAAAAATAAATCCATAACTCCTAATTCTCATAATAACCCCAATTATAAAAATTATTACTATAAAATAATTTTAGGACCATTGGAAATCCGACTACCATAACCAAGAATTGATAAATGTGACCAAGAACAATGAACCATACTAATCCAAATCACCATGCAAAGCCATATGACCATCCAATAGCAACATAAGAGGATGATTTTTTAATCTTTCTCACCACTCTTAGACCTCCTCATGCATTCTTTTTAGACTTGATAGAGTTGATAGACAATGTTTTTGATAAAGGAAAAAATGGATTTTACAAGGACCTAAAACCACAAAGTCTACAACAAAATAGAGGAAAGGACAAAAAAGTCCTTTGAATTAAATAGATTATAAAGAAAGAAAAACCCTGAAAAAATAGCAGCAAGCCAAAAAAATCCAAAAAGGACCACCAAAAAGCCAGCCGAAGCACAGACCAACAAACCAACAACAACTAATCTAGAGTTTTCATAACTTTCTCAGTCTCGGCCTCCAAATCCTACATATCTTGGACTCCCTTCTTGAAAGTTTGAATCATCTATGGCGTAGGGGGTGCCTTCCTTTTCAGATTTTCCCTGGTTCTCTTTGAAATACCTATGTCCTCTTCCTCGTTTTTATCTTTAACTTCTTCCAAATCAACAACCAAGGACCCTTGTTGAGCTTTATCCATTTTTTAGTTATTGCATTGATATGATAGAATTATGTCTTTCCATTCTATTATTTTGTTTAGTGATTATCTTCACAATTTTTTTTATTTTTTCAAAGTCAATTTCTATCCTTTTGTCCTTACCCGCATTGTCCTAGATCTCCTTACTAGCAGTGTTCTCATTACACTCTCCATCCTTCTTGCACAATGTAGAAACCTTAGCTTCAACTTCTTCCAATTTACTCTGAAAGGCCCAATTTTTAATTTTTAGGTCATTAATTTCGTGAAAGACCCATTTTGACATTCTGAAGTGGTCCATGACATTATTCCTAGCAATGCCCAAAAAATCAGTTGTAGGTTCCCTATCCAAATTGAAGCAATTTTTAGTAGGGTCAGAGGCTCCAGGGGACCCTATTTTATCATCTCTGTCCATCGACAGGACATAAGAGGAAGAGTTGTTATTTGCACTAGGTTCCTTAGAATCAAGAGTATCTTCAGAGTAAGGAACAAGGTTTCTAACAAGTGATTTCTTTCCAATGCCTTTGGCTCTGGGGGTAGTACTTCCAGGATCAGAAGCAAGGCATACTTTAATAGGCTAGGGATTACGGCCTTGGGTTTTCTTGCTAGTTTGGATAATGGGAGGGTCAAGAACCATCCTTATCGGACTCAAATTAGGTTTATTCCCCAAACAACTAGGTTTAGTGTCATCATCCGTAGAAGACGAAGAGGCATCTGGGTTAGCAAGGACTGACATTTTTTGGAAATGTTGAAAAATTAATCTTATCAAACCAGCTTGTAATATAGGATATCTTTTAGGGTTTTTCATATGGTCTTCTAGACTATTTCTTAAGGAATAGAGTAAGTAGTAGGGGAGAGAAACCCTAACCTTATAGCAAAAATGATTGAGCAAGGAAAAATGGTAGTCATAGACTCTAGTGAACCATCCATCTAGGTGATATACTCTATAATGATGTGAAGAACTTTTCTCTGTAGAGCTTTAATGGAGTCAGCCTTGATGTAACTATTGGAAACTTTCACAACTTTCAATTTTTCCTTGCCTTTCTTTGGAAATCTAACAACTGCTTCATTAGAGAATTTCCTATCCTGGAAAAATTCATGTCCTTCTTTGGGCATACTTGTCACTTCAACGATGAGATTTTTATCAAGCTTAACTTTCTTGCCATAAAGGGTTATTTCACCATTGTTCCAATTCTTCTCAAAAAACTCTGTAGCTTCCTAATTAGACCCATGGAGTTTCTCTAGAAAAGGGAGTAAACCCCCACTTTTAATTTTGTTCCACATTTTAGTGTTCTTTGTGTGCATCTCGAAGCTTTCGGCTCAACTCTTTTTCTTTCTCCTCCCATTTTAGTAAGCACAATAATGCAATTGTAAACAGAGATCAAATCTTAGTGCAAAATGGTCCCGACAAGCCTGTGAACCCACAAAGCATGCCGAGAAAACTTACAAGACAATCTAATTAGCTCGGTCCCATGTAATCTAATGATAGTGATGTACTTACCATGTTCTATCATCATGATTGAGGTGACACACATCTTTCCCATGTGAAGCATAATAGTTCAATAAGGCTCGGACATCAACACCTAAATCACTAATATTCAGCCATGTGCATTGTCCTTTACTTTTAACCCCTTCATTCACAAAAAATTCCACCACAACATTGGCTTCTCTATAGGAATGGGATATCTTTATATTATAAAACTTAGCTAAGGTCAAAGTAGCATCATCAATCCAAGACTTTATGGTCCACGAGGGGGGGGGGAACCTACCTAGAATACATTCAATAATATTTTTTGAATCCCCTTCAAGCCAAAGGTTTTTAGATATAAGTGTGGATTTAATAAGACTATCCATAACTCTAAGTGGAAATAGATTATTTTTGAAGATGGCTCAATCTTGTAAAAAGACTGATGATGATGTGCATATAGAAAAGTTATTTTTTTGGGGAAATTATGAGATTACATGAATTAGGAAAGATCATTGTATTTGAAAAATATGTAATTTTTTTTGGTAATTTTAAAGATTATTATGGGATAAAATGAATACTAAATTGCAACCTAGCTCAACAAATCACCCATAAAATGATGGAAATATATAAGTTGTAAATAATTGTTTGAGCAATATATTAAGATTTTGGACAAATAAAATATATGTATATAGAGTTCATCTCTAACAAATATAATTTATATAATAACTTAATAAGTATTGATAAGACATTTTTTGAGAATGTGTATGGAAAATGTCTTAGAGATTTTTTTGAGTTAAAGAGATTTCACCATAACTCATAAGAATAGTGGTATGGAAGGCTATGGAGTAGTTATAAGTTATAAATTTGATCCTTGTATGATCCTTAATACATTTTATTCAAGAAATATATTTAAAGTAGACTTACCAAAATAACTTTCTATTTTATCAGTTGTTAATGTGTAATATCTATACTGTATTATAAAGGTGAAATAGAAGAATATATATTAAAAATATAATGGAGGAATCAAATAAAAAAGCATAAACTAAAGAGATTGAAGAGATGCTTGAAGATAAAATTGGAAAGAGTCATGAAATTAAAATGTATGAGAAATATTTTATAAAATTAGAGGGGATATGAATAGAGGATTCTACATTCTTTCTAATAACTAAGGTGAATCTTTCTGACACTAAGAAACAACTCTAGTCTTTTATATGAATACAATATCTTAGAATTAACTTGACCTTCATGATTCCTACTTTATCTTCAACATTTATTTTTTATATTTTACCTCTTTTTATATTTATCTATCTTACCAAGTATTCCCTTCATTACCCTTTTTCCTCTTCTCTATGATATATAATACAATTATTTTTAGCTATATATGTCACAAGATAATTTTTTGGGATGATTATTCTTGAGTCATTTAGGATTGTTGTCATTTCATGTGCTCTTAATAATGAGTAATTCACTACTAGAGATTCAAGAATAAATTTATTATTGGGGAAATTCCTATTTTGTTGTGGTTGGAGTTCCTCCATATCTTAGCTTTTGATACTCACGTTTCTTGACCAAAGGTCTCTCCCTCAACTCACCAAAAGGATTAGGGTCCCATGAGTGTATCATAGTTTGTTCAGTGTTGATTGTCCTCCCTCCCCCCTTAGAGATCAACTCTTGGGTGGCCTTCTTATGGTGCTTTTAGGCAGCTACCATTTAATAATTCTAAATGGCTCTATTCCAACAACAAAGTTCCTAGACTAGAATTACCTATTTCTCCAGCCTACAAGGAAGACAAGGAAAAAGCTAGAAGGGTGGGACCCCCTTGATGTCACTTTGGACATTGCTGATATACAAGGTAGGTCAAGTGATAGGGACCCACCGCATCCACCTTTCTATTTATGCACTATTTTGATCTAGGCTTTACCTTGTGTAGACTCTAGGAGTGTGATTTCATATCCACAACCACTTTTTGTGCATATTTGTACTTTAATCCTCTAATTAATAGAATATTAACATTTAAGAATTTATACATGTACATAGGAAGACATAATACATATTTTTCACAATCCTATACTTATTTAGATGGGTGTATTAATCCTTGCAAACTCACAAAAATAACACCTTTGAGCCTTACTCAAGACCTTGAGTGTAGGGAGAAATTTTTTTTTGATAACCTAGCAGATGGGATGACTACAAATTCACACCCATTGATTACTACATGAGAGAAATACATATGCATTCTACTAACTTAATAGTGCAACTTTCAATAGTTACAATGTGAGTGAGTTCCTAGGGATAACAACTTATTGATGGACTATAAGAAAATATAATTGAAATGTATTACTTATTATGCACATTCTCTCTAGGGTGCATCCTCTATATAGGTAGTTGAGGTTTGATTGTATGAAATAAAAATAAAATTTAAGTTACACATTCTAGTATAAGATGGTAACTTGCTCTCCTCCACTTTGCAAGGTATAATTTTCTTGTCATTTTAGGTTCAAATTATGGATTTTCACTTGCAATGGGCATGTAATGCCCCATCTTAATAACCTAAGAATGTTGCAATAATGTATAATAAAAGTGTAATTTTTTTTTTTTTAAAGTTTAATTATTAAGTTAATTAGTTGCATACATTCGTTAAGTTACTAGGCGTTACACTACTGTGAGTTTCCATAAGTGACTTAAGTATTTTGCATTGCACATATTAATTTAACAACATAAACATTTAAAGATAAACATTGCATAACATTGGATTCCATTCATAATAACATAAAGTACGAACATGTTTTTTTCCATACATTGCATTTGATAGGATATTACAATACTCATTCATCTGATGAGGTAGTTCAAATAATAATTACAATTACAAGTGTTCACCTCACAACATTTGAGGGATGTTTTAAAAATTTATAATTTATCAAAATTTACAATGAGGAAGTACACATATGATCCAATTGTGAGCTCTCCATCCATGAAGCTCTTGTTGCCATGATCAAACTGGGGACCCAACGGAGTAAGGTGCACGTTCCACCCAACCATGTGGTACCCGTAGGTCCACCCCCCGTGCTAGGAGATAGTAATAAGGTTACCTAGACCTAATCTACTAACCCTAGACACTAGTACATAACAAACTATTGGTTACATTGCTTCAGATTTTTAACAATTGATTATATCACAAACACAAGGTTAAGTGTTACTTTAGGTGGAGTGTCATCACAACGTAGCAAAGGTTACCCTGGTGTTTCTTCCTAGGTTATGGCCCCCAATCCTTGGGTTGCCCTGGTAACCTCTTACGAAACCTGGCCCCTATTGCATACTATTGTGGAATCGAATGTCTTTTGAAGAAACAAGACACCGATTTGCCATTCCAGGCCTTCTCATCTTATACTCATGACTGAAGTAGCTCAAGAGTCATAAGAGAGGCAAAGTATCTTGTTAAAAGTTTTAATCTAACTACTATGTTCTTTAATTACCACTGACTTACTAACTCTTTGTAAGTTACCTTGACACCACTTTGTGTGTCAGCCCTTACAAAAAGCCACTCCCCTAAACATAACCAGGGTTTTCTAATTTTTTATGACTAGGGTTTACCAAGTGCACAAAATACATCTCACAATAACAAATAGACCATATCAGTATCAGACACCATGTTTAACTCTTGCACAACCTAAGTCAATTTAAGAAATACTTTTGAAACAATAATACACCCTTTCTACAAGTTCATTTTGGAAGACTTGAACAATTATAACTTTCCCATTTTGCCCAGAAAAACACAATAAAGCAAATCAAGGAAAATAAATATCTATAGTTCAGATATACTAAATCCTCTCAAGCAATAATTTAAAATACCAGAATTATTCATCTATGGTTTTAATTTACCTTCCATGCAATACGGAAATCAAATTTACACTTAACCCAATTTCATAACCATATATTATAATGAAAATTATATAACTCTAGATAAACAATCTATTTATAGAACAAATATCTCAATCATGATAACTATTTATTATATCATTAAATTCGCAATTTTTAAATTTTTGTTTAGGTTTCATTGAAAACAGTAAGGCTTTCTGCGCCCTTCCTGTGGGAAGGACACAGCCTTCCCTGTGGGAAGGATGCAGCCTTCCCGGGCTGTGCCCAACAACCTAGCTGTTGTGCGTAGCCTTGGTGGGCTGCGCCCACCACTATAAATTATGGGGAGGGTTTCGACCCTCCCCTACATACTAAATATTATGACGAATTTCCTCTGGAAATAATTATTTCCGGATGGTGATTTAATAAAATTTTTACATATAAATTCACATAAATTCACAACAATATATATATCTTAAGATCTTTCAAATACAAAGAACATATTTTAATGAATTTTTTTTTTACAGAAATTTAAGAAATTTATTACTGTACAGGGTTTTTTTCTTTTTTTTCCTCCACAAATTTTCAATTTTATTTCAATAGGATTTTCCCATTTTAATACAGTAAACTTTTATTCAAAAACAATTTCCCCAATATTCTTTTCTAATTTTTTTTTACAGAAAGAAAATTTGGTTTTCTACAAAATTTTTACAAAAGAAAGAGTCTCAGAGAAGGAATACTAAATTTCACTATACAATTTTTTGCTTAGACAAATCTTTTATAAAAAGTAACTGTATATTTAAAGAGCAATACTTTAATTTTAATTTTTATTCTTAAGTTTTTTATTATTTTATTTTTTCTTCTTTATGCTTTTTATAACAATTTATTGACTTTTAAATTTATTTATTTTTAAATGTAGATTTCATATTATTTTTTATCTAAAATAGTTTTCTCTAAATGAATATACTTTGTTTAAATTATTTTCCATAGTTACTTCCTATTAAAAAATGAAATTTGAATGAGCACATGTAAAATTATTAGAAAAGTGTAATCATAGCCTATGAATAAATCATTATGTAGATCTACCATGATTTCCAATATTTATAGTAGATATATGAATCAAAGAAATCTGATAATTCTTGTTTTGTAAGAGTAATAAATCTATCACATAACATAAGAACATCAGTTCAAATAATAAAATATTATAACTAACTAATCCACATAACCATTTGAAAGTTGTGAACACAACAGTAAAATATTAAGCCTTTAGTATAACCATAATCTATAATATGTAAATTGCTTACTTTTATCTATGATTAAATCAAGAGATGTTCACACATGGTTGACTAGAATATCTACAAGTAATATTAGAAAAAAATATGTATATATATATATGAAAAAATAATTTTTAAATACTATTCTAACATAAGGAAACCTCCATTTGAGTGTTTAATTAAATGTTCTAAGGATCAAAGTAGTATATGGCTGCTCTATTTTAGTGTCATAATAATAGTATTGGATGAATGATTAAATCAATAACGCAAGTTTATAATGAAGACTGATTCACAAAAATGATGAATAAGATGATGACTTAACATATTTTTGGAAGAATGAATAGATGGTTAGATTTGATCATAGACTATGAACTAACTCTCGTGATTATAGATTCAATGGGAGCGATGGAGTATTTAACAAGATTTGACGAGGGCATTCCTATTTCGATAAAGGAAGTTAACTAATTAAGTGATAATTATAGATTTTACTAATTTATTTTATGGGTAGTTTCATTAGACTTGAGAAGAATCTTTTTTATTTTTGACGTGATAGTTAATTTATGAGATTATTATTATCTATATTTAATTAGTTTATTTAATGGATAATGAGATGAAATATTTATTTTATTAAAATTAAACTAGTTTAAATTAATTAAATAATGAAAATAATTTAATTAATTAGTAATTTGGTGATGATGTTAGGTGTATTCAATTTTGAGTGTCTATTCTAAACACCATTAAACCTTCAAATACATAAAGAATTAGAAATTGAGGTGAATACAAATTTAACAATTCAAATCTTGTCACTTCAAATGTCTATGTTTCAAGTTCAAATAAATCCATATTTTTAGAGCTAAACTGAGAAAAGAGAACCAAAAAGATAATTAATCAAGTTTTCATGCTAGAGATTGGATCAAAATAATAAAACTATAGAAATTGGATTTTTGATGTGTAGATAGTGTTATATGCATCCATTTTATCTAAGATAAATACCCACATATTTATTTAGTTTAATTTTATTCAAAAATGTTTCCAAATTTTGTTCCTATTATTACAATACAAAAATATTAAATTTTGATCTATAAAATAAAAAATAATGGATGTTTAGAGATTTTTTTTTCCAAAATAAATATTCCACTTTGTTTGGTATTGGTTCCTTGATGTTTAGTATGTAAATATCTTCTAGCTCTACAATTTGAAAAAATAGGTCTAAATATCCTCCTAGATCAAAAGTTATTGCCTTTGAATGTTTGGGTCCCCACATTAGAAATGCGAAAATATCTAATACATCCAATAGTTATAAGAAGGAGTTGCACTTATTAAACAAACTTATGAAACCTGTTATAATATGCCATAAGACATATTTGAATGAAGATAATAGAAAAAAATAATAGAATTCTCAAGTTGGTGATTGAATAGTCTTTATATCATGAAAGTAAAATAAATTTCTAACACTATAAAAATGTATTTCATCATTATCTTTAATTTAAATAACATATTTAATGTATTTAAAATCTACAATTCTTATTATATTTTCATGGTGTATTTCATTACTTCCAACATTAAATTTTAAACTTTTATTTATTACTTGCATATTTATCTTAAATAAAATATAGGAAAAACATTTATTGTTTAAATAAACTTATGTATTATTTTATATTTAGTTAATAATTAATATCAAGAGACATATAAAGATAGTAATAGGTGGAATGTAATCACATAAAGATGTTAACAAGCACTCTTATATTTTACTTTAAATCTGATAATTAAAAGATTAATTATAATAAACCAAAATGTTTTTAAAATATCTTTAAAAAAATTGTTTTATGAAAACAAAGATATGGTCTCCTCAACACTATCCACTTCTTTATTATATTATAAAAATAAAGTAGAAGAAAATTTATGTATGATTGGAATCACCGACTAAGAAGCCTAATGCATGACAACGATGGAAGTCAGTCTCTGCACGTGATTGGAATCACCGACTAAGAAGCCTAATGCATGACAACGATGGAAGTCAGTCTCTGCACGTTAGAAATATTGGGTTGAATATATGATCACACTTCGTCACATAACAACAATTGTGGTAATTACTACAGTACGGTGCAGTCGTATATACATCTTCTGGAGGAGAAAACTGTCCCTCTCGTTGAATAAAACCTGATAGAAAGCACGCTTCAATTTCCTTTGTCGGACAGGCAATTACTTTACAGTGTGAACGTTGATTCAGTTTTCTAAGAATAGTGAGTCCAAAACATCGAGACGCACTTACGAATTGACATTAAATAGATCCCCCTCCAGCATTTTTTAGAGCAGATCATCTTCGAAAGGAGAAAAGTATTTAGACAATGGAACGAACTGGTGTTGATCTAACTCATTCTGAGCTGAAAAACTTTGCAGATGATGGAGGGACAACTTTATCTGCCATTGTCTTGGAAGGAATGAATCGTTCAATTCAAGCCGCCAAAAGAGAAAGCGCAAAGGTTGGAGAGCAACTGAGGAGGAATCGAATGAGACAACTCTATACAACACTTGAACGCCTTATACCAACTCCTTTTCCAAAGGTAATTACAGAACCCAATTCTCTATTTTCTATCAAATGTAATCTACTTTAGCAGATCTTGGCATATTTCATGGTAATATGGAAATCGGGCTGCAATCTCCAGAGTTATAAGAATATTTCTGACTAGTACGGAAATCACAATAGCAGGATGCCATATAATTTATTTACTCCATCAAGAATGGGCTTTTGTGATTGTGTTTTTTTTGTTCTGCATTCTTTGTTTTTCTTCTTTTTGATGAAGGTATCAGACAAATTCACCATCAGTAATTCACCATGAGAAAATTCACCCCCACCGTGAGAAAATTCATCATGGTGACAAATTCACCTCAAGGAAAATTCACCACCAGCAATTCACCGCTACCAAAAGAAAATTCATCATGGCGACAAATTCACCTCAAGGAAAATTCACCACAAGCAATTCACTGCCACAAAAATTAATCGCGATTAATTTTCCATTACAGTGAATTGCTGGTGGTGAATTTTTGTTAAGGTTTCTCACTATGAATTATTGATGGTGAATTTTGGAGCCCTTGATGAAAAGTAGAACAGACAGATGAAACAATAACATTTAGTTGCAGATAACCATGAATTACTGGTAGTAAATTTTTCTTAAGATTTCTGCTGTGAATTATTGATAGTAAATTTTTGAGCCCTTGATGAAAAGTAGAATGGACTAGAAAAACAATAACGTTTAGTTGCAGAAAATCCTTCTTGGTTCAGGGGGCTAACCATGATTTCAACACACCTAAGAGAGCCAAAAGATCTGTGAAAGTCATTTCTAAGATCTATGAGATCAGACCGCACATATTTCATGCTAATATGGAAATCATGGTGCAATGTTTAGATTCTAACTGTATGGTCCCATGGGGGGCTTGGGCTTCTGTTTTCATGGATCAAGCGGTCCCATGGAGCAAAAAAAATTATGCTATAGGATTAATTGGAATCTTCTCATAAAAAATAGCAGCCCCTACCTTTTAGGACTGCAAATTTCAGCGAGTGAAATTGAGGTGGGGCTAGAAATTGCCCCTACAGCTTAGGAATTTTTTAGGAATTTTTTCTGCCACTTGTCTATCACTTTGAATTTTAAATTCCTAAAAAAAACTTTAAAATGAGAGAATTTTTATTTGTTTATTAATTTTTATCAAATTACTCCACTTCATCCCTTGAATTTTGGAGCTCAAACTTTTAAGCTGAATTGCAAAATTGAATTCATGGGACCACCATCTTTAAAATATTCCTAAAAAATCTCTGCAGCATGGCTGAAATTTTTTAGGAAGCCCCCCTCCATGGGACCATACCATAACAGTATTTCTGATTAATATGGAAATCAGGTTTTAAATAGATATTAGGGCATTTCAAAATAGCCTTTGGACTTCACTTAATTAAGTTTTCTTAATTAAAAATATATTTTAAAGTTTTTTATATTGTTTTGGAATATGTAACATTTAAATTTTTGAAACAGGTCTATCTTGTTGGTGCCTCCATTTTGAGATCTTTCTTTATACATCTTATAAAATTCAACAAAATTTATTCATTTGAACTTTTTCTTTTATTTGAAACTTATTTATATTTGAGAAGGGTTTTATTTTCCATAAAAAGCCATTGAAATTCACATTTTTTATTTAGAATTTTATTTGAAGATTTTTTATAAAATCTTGAATATGTAATATTTAAAATTTGAAAAAAAAGTCTTTGATTAACTCTTTCATTCCAAGATCTTCTTTATGTGGTTTTTCAACATATATTAATTAAATTTTAGAAAATAATCATTCATTTGAAGATCCTTATCTTCATTTTAACTTCTAATATTGTTTGAAGCCTATTGTGTTTTAAATTCCAATAACTGATTATTGAAATTATTATTTTTAATGAAACTTTAATTACAAGATATTATTTTTAAGGTTTTCCAACATTGCAATATTTAAAATTTTGAAAAAGGCCTATCTTCCACCATACTTTCATTCCAAGATTCATTTATATAAGATTTTTTTTAATGCATCATTTAAAATTTGAAAACCTCCAATTTATTTTGAACCGACACTTTTATTTGAAGTCTATTAACATTTGACAGTTGTCTTAATTTAAAAGAAATGACCTTCATTTGAAAGAATTTAGTGATGTTTTCCTTCCAAAATGTATCTTTGTGTCCTATCTCACAAATGAGATGCACTATTGTTATATCACTCACATATAGCTTATTTAAATAACATGTATAATATTATTATTAGCTGAAATTAGTTGTTTGAAATATGACTTCTCTTTGAAATTTTATTTAAACATCCAAACATTAAATAATAATTTTATGTTTTTATATCTATTGAAAATAATAAATAATTATTAATTTTTATTGATAAAAAGTATTTTTAATTATTAAGCCAAATATTCTTGTTCTTCTATAAAAAGACATTTCTCTCAAATTATTAATATTAATTATTTCTTTTTTTCTAATACTCTTTTTCTCCCATATTTTCATTTTGTTTGTATGAATTGATTATAAATAATCTCCACTCTTTCACTCTTTTTATCTCCACCCTCTTGCTTTTGGTCTTTATATTTAAAAAAAAGGGGTTCGAAAAATATATATTTTAAAATGAATGATTTTGAGAATTTACATTTTTGAATATAATATAATTTTATGATTATTTTTATTTTAAATATTTTCAAAATAAATTAAAAAATATATATTTTTTAAAATATTTTTCTATTTGATGATTAACATTTCATTATATTATAATATGTCAAATAGTATTATAATATTGCTTTCAAGGATTCAATTACATAGTTTCTTCAACTATATAGATTTTTTAGTATACATAGTTGAATCCTCATAACAATACCATAATTTCATATTCTTTGGAAAACACATCCTACTTATCAACATAAGTTAGTAGTTAATATATATGTATTAAAATAGTAATTTATATGATAATTTTTTAAAGAAATTTAAGTTTTTGAAAAGGGTATATATATGAGATATGTTTAACATGTTCTTTCAATGCCTTAGTTTTATCATTGTTGTTGGAATTTTTATCATTTTGTTTTCTATTTCTTTTTTTCAATAATATGAAGTAATATGTATTTGACTAATTATCTCATGATTATTTCTAGGGTGATCGTTGCATGTTAATACAAGAAGCAAATAATTATATTAAAACATTAACGGATCAAATATGTCAATTGAATCAAGAAAAAAGTCATCTCACTGCAATTCAAAATCATGGGAAGATAGTAAATGAAGATGCAAATATTATCAAAGTGAGTATGGAGGTGGGAATAAAAGATGTAATTATTATCATCGAGAGCAGTAGAAGGCTACAATGCCTCTCTATGATAGTTGAAGAAGTTGAAGGACGTGGTTTAGATGTGGATATGTCACAACTTTCTACAAGTGATTCTTTTGTATACATCCACATCCATGCTAATTTTACACAAGATATGAAAGAGAATGACCTGGTTCAACTTCAATCTTCTCTAAAACATAAGTTGCTTATGATGTATTAAGTTAAAGTAACATGTAACATCTACTCAAATACTTTTTATCTTAGTAGTTATAGTTTATAATCATTTGATAGAAGAATATCAAATGGTTAGAATATAATGCACTCTATCTCATATTGCTAAATAAAGTATTATTTTAATTTCAATATTTTTTTTCTAATGATTATTGTTTATAAATATGGGAGACAAAAACATCAAATATATGAATATGTTGCAATTATTTTATATTATTAAATAGATAATTCATTAAATTCCTCCAAGGAGAATGTTATTATTAATTGACACATTTCATTTACATGAAATAAAAAAAATTTAGAAAAACAAAAAATAATTCTAATTATTTTTATTTGAATGATAAATAATTAAATTTGATTCAAAATACCTATCTATATATATATATACCTTCATGAATATTTTAATTAATTATTAATTTTTGTGCTTTAATATTAGAATTAAATCATTTTTAATTAAATATAGTCTTTAATTAATTTTTTATCTATATCTAATTAGAAATATGAGAGTTTTTTTTAATTTGATATCAAAGAGAATGTAAAAATTTGCTATACTCGATGTTTATGACCAAGGAAAGTTATAAATAGTCCCAACGACCCTTTCCGCAGAAGTTAACAGGATATTGAACAGAAGGTAGCAGGTAGAACAAAATGGAAGAAGATGAGGCGTAGTGATATGCCCTACCATAGCTTGAAACTGCTCTATATCAATATTCTCAGGGACGGAGGAAGTGGATAAAGCCTTTTCTAGGATATTCCTACGTACAGGGGATAGCTTCAATAATACCAGAATAGAGATCTGTCTGGGGGTCATTTTTAGCTAATCAAGTAGATTGTAGTTGCTAGGGTTTGATGTTGGCAATGTAAGTTGTGCCATAGGTTGAGATACGTTTCCCTTTCAACAAGTTGGATCTTCTAATTCCGTCAGATTTTTTTATCTATTCTGTCATAAAACCTGAGTTGCTCTTGGACAGAAGTGACCTGATTGTGAAAATAAACACTGTGTTGAAGAAATTCAATAGAAGGCACAGGCCAGATTTACCATCTGCAAGTGCAAATTCCCCAGGATATATTAGACTGGAAAATAAAGATTTGTCATCTGCAACATGATGTAAGAGCGTTTGAATGTACAATTCCAGACATATTAGACTGGAAAACATACCAAGACATCTTAATATCCATATTTTCTAAATTATCATTTTGCGAATGGTCTGCCTGCAAGTTTCTAGTACAGAGTTGATAGAATTCTTAATGCTAAAGTAGAGCATATTTCGAAACGAGTGGGTGACCGAAGATAGAAGGGATGTGATGCAAGGTTAAATGTCAAGTTTGTTTAGCGAAAGCTGAAAAAACTAGAAAGTATGTTCAACAGACGCCTTTTAATAATGACTAGCCTGGTGGGGATAGGAAGTTCGGAATGTATGACTTTCTAGGCGAGAAGCTTAATCCATCTACAGTTTGTGAATGCAAATTTCCACATGGCATTCAACCACACGTCATATTGCAAACGGGAGGAGTTGCCTATAAACAAATATTAGAAGGAAAACATACCACATGAAACTAGTGAAACAGAGAGGTGGAATTCATCTAAAACTATCTAGGAGTTTTTCAGGATAGGCTTTAGGAGATTCCACCGATCGCTAAATAGCTTAGCTAGCTTTTCTGATAAAAAGGCTTTCACTGGCGATGTTATCAGTCCTTTGCACTTCATACGTTTGATTATCTGTTTCTATGTAATGGGCCCAAGGCCTTTTCCTAAATAATTTTTTAAGTTAATATAAAAAGGATAGATTAGTAGCATGAATCAACTGGATCTACCAAATAGGAGTGGTGGAAAAACTAAACCCATGGTGGACAGACAAGAGAGGGGAGACCTCATTCTAATTCTATCGGTGTTGTTGAATTGGGGAGAACTCATTGTAATCCTTCACAAGTTCTTAATTGAAGTGAATATGGAATTAACAGAAAGTTTCTATTTTTATGTTTTTTAATTGATATTTCTCAAAGATTATTTATCAGAATTATTTTTAATATTATGTCTGAGCTATCTCTAAAAATCTCACACAATCTTAGACAAGTATTCTGAGTACAAAGAACAGTAATGCCAATGCTTGAAACACTTATACGAGTATAGTGTTCTAAAGAAGCTCTTGCATGCATGTAAGCACTAAATATATTCTTTGCATAATTGAGATGGATAAATGAGGTAGATGCTTACTATAATACATTTGTAATACATCACTTTCTAGCTCGGTTTTGAATAACCAAAGGGAAAAGCATTTCATTGGATTAATTAACCTACTCTTCTCCTTAATTGATATTTTTCTCTGCATTATGTGTAGAGCAATCGTGTGTGACCATTTGACTATGTATTGTTTCAGATTCATTGTGTGTGAGAGCTTTTTGGCCTTGATATTGGTGTATTCAAGATCTTCTCTCTTTATAGATTAGGGGTTGTTTATAATGGGATGGGCATCTATAATGTGAGGACAATAATAAGGTTAGGTAGTCAAAAGAATTCTTAGTGTTGAAATCATGTTGTAATTTGATATTGAAATCATGTTCCAAACACTTAGTTTCTTTAGTTTTATTCATCTAAAACTTATGATCAAGAATTCAAGTTCATATTTTAGGTATTAGTTTTCTATCACAATGTAACACTAGTCAAGCTTTGCATTGTATCAATTAAAGATATGTAATATTTATTGATCTCATATATATTTTCATTCAACTAAAAGAGGAGTAAAAATTTATTCAAACCAAAATAAAGTAGTACAAAGCAGGGGCATTACACACCCTTGTCAATCTCCACTAAGTGATCCAACTTTTATTCATTTACACTCCAATTTTCATTTTAGTTGACCCACTTTACTTGATTAACTATACTCAACAATTATTTATCTAAGGCAATGGAAAACCTATGGCCTATGTCTTGCTTATTATTCTTATGATAGCAAAATACATGTTTTTTAATGGGTGGATGTTATAACACATTGTTATATATCATTCATGTTTTAAAACGTGGATGTGTGTATAGAAAAAAATAGAAATTGTAGCCAGCTTGTTTTGCCCCTCAACTTAGTTCACTCACTTGGTAGTTGGACTTTGTGTAGGTGTAAAAATAGTTCATGTATAACCACTCAATCAATAGATAAACAAGAAAGACACCACTTCAAGTGTTGTATGGGAGATCATTTTAAGGTGTGGAATATGGTTAATGCATAGCCTTTGAGGCTTAAAAATCTATACAAATGAACAAAGGGGGTTCATGTGTAAATAAACAAAAAATTAAAGATGGGGAACATAAAATAGAACTTACATGCATATGAGTATGGATAGGATAATACTTAAAGGCTTACTTAGTCATGACATGTATGACAAATGAGTAATTCCTTAGAGTAATGATTGATAGCCTAAATCCTTATAGGATTTTTTTTTTTATGATGTGTACACTTTCTAAGAACATGCACAAGATCAAGATATGAAAGGGTTTGTATATCTTCTTAATATTAAATATTTTTTACTTATATTTGTACCATGTTCTTAAGGAGTCATCCATGTGATTAATGATCAAGATAAATTGGAGACGACAAAAGCTATATAGACTCAACAATAAATAGTATAGATTTTAGATACTTATATTGTCAAAATACACCAAATGAAAACAATAGAAATAATAAATGTCAAATTAGCTTTATATATGTAATTAGATGCCTAATTGAATTACTTTAACAACTATTTATTATTTATATATTAAATAAAATATAGAATTACCCATAACTTTAGCCCTTTAAATCATTTAAACTATAATTAAAATAAAGTTTAAATAATGATTCAGTTTTACATATTGTCGATATTATTGTACCTGTTCCGAGGATATTATGTAAATGAAAGGTTTTGTAGAAACCAAAATTGCTCTTTCTTATCAACCGTACGAACGCAATTATTTTCAGAACATGCGAAGGGGGAAAACGTGGCTCAGGTTGAATGAATTCCACCATAGAGAGCGTCATGGCTTACGACAGAAAACATCAATTTTCATGTGATTTGAATTTATAGTATATCCGTGGAAAATGTCGAGTTTGGAGTTTATTTGTCAAATAATAGCCAACATTGAAAGATAACCATTAAATCGAATGATAACATAAAAACTACAGATTCCAAGTTTAAATCTTATCTTATTATTTCTAAAACAATAATTATTAATCATTTAATGACATGAACATCAAGTTAAATAGAGTAGGCTCTGAGTAATGTAAGAGTAGCCCATATTTCGAAGTTATGAAGTCTACTCTATTGTTCTCACTCATCCTCTCATCAACACCTATTCAAATAATGGAGAACATTATCTAGCATTGTCTTCGAATGAATGAATCGTTCAATCAAAGTTGGCATCAGAGAAAGAGAAAAGGTTGTAGAGCAATTGAAGAGGAATCGATTGATACAACTCTATAAAGATCTCGAATGCCCCATACTAATTAATTTTCCAAAGGTAATTACTGAATGAAAACTACGTTAGTAAATTTGAAATTTTTTAAATGCAATAAGAAAATTATCAATACTTTGGTATTATATTTTGTAAATATTTGTGTTTGTTTCAAGGATAGATTGTTTTTAATTAAAAATATGGGAGGGGCTCTTAATTTGTAACATAATAAAAACAACATAAGAACAAAATAATAGAGAGAAATAGGGGAGAGGGGCCCATAGTGGAGCACCCTAACTTCACGTTTCTCAAAATCCTAGGTGGAAATTTCAAACAAGATGCAGTCATTCTTAGGAAATTTCTTCCTATGTTGTAAAACTATCGAAGAAGAGTCATTAAGAAAATTTGAAATATTTAGACTATAAGAAAGGTGAGAAGCCCCCTCAAGTGCCTAACTAATCAAACAAAACCAATAAAAGAACAAGAAGGATAAGAAACAACCTTGTCCAAAACTAGAGCAACATGATCTGTAGGAGAAACAAGACCTTGAGCAGTAAGATTATTATTCATCTTAATACTATGTAGGATTTTATTATGAACTCCTTAATACTGCAGGACCACCTGCAAGACAAAATAAATTTCACAAGAGAGATGACGGAAATATCATGCTATGATTAAAGATGAGAGATTTCCAAAATGAATATGAAAACCACAATGAATATGGCAATGCACATATGAAGTCTTTCTTATATAGGCAAGGCGAGGAATAGGATTAGACAAGATCATGACAAGTGTCTTAATACTATCACATGAGACAACTAACTCATCACGACCAAAGACACAAGCATTGGATAAATGACAACTAGATAAGATAAATGCCAACTAGATAAGATAAATTCCAACTAATGTTTAACAAGAAAGATTACTTCCTAGGACCTAAGCGGACTTAACAATGTAAATATGATCTAAATAAAACTAGATAGGAAAAATACCTATTTACACTAACAAAATAGAATCTAAGATTTAGGATATGATTAAGTGGGACAGAGGTACTAAGTGCCCCAGTGTAGATCTTTTTAGCTTGTTAAAAGTCTGTTAAATAAATATTTGATTTAATTTCTTGGATTTCAATCGATTTTCTAAAAATGACAATTAAATGGGTATAATATTAACATAATCAGGTACATGAACTTAGGATGGAGTCAAACATAGTGTGAAATTGTGAAGGGTGACAATTTATGATGCTACATTTTAATATTCATTGAACTAGGTACTTCAACATTGTTAATATTTTGAATCTTTTATTTCATAACACTGTCATGTTTACTCTTCTTAATGTATATCAATTGCTTCAAGGATCATACACTTTATTTTTATTTCTTAAGATTTATTTGATCACATAATTACCAAACTCTCTTGATAAAATTAATAAATGATATTTAATTTACTTTCAAATGGACTCCTCCATGAGCTTTATGAAGTACAAGTAGATGTGCATACTTTAGCTAATATGTCATATGTATAATTTGATTTTATTAAAAAAAAAAAAATTATGGATTCCTCTAGAAAATAGTTTATAGAAAAAATTTCTTATGATTGAATCCCTTTAAAATATGAATATAATATGACTTCAAGAGATTGTAAGAGACAATTGTATATGACTTCAAGAGATTGTAAGAGACCTTCACTTTTGTTTTGGTAATATGGTTGAAAAGATCTTTTAGAAAATTTGGACCAAATTAAAATGGCATTATAAATGAAAATATCTAGTTTATGTAATTTT
Source organism: Sequoia sempervirens (assembly GCA_007258455.2). NCBI lineage: Eukaryota > Viridiplantae > Streptophyta > Pinopsida > Cupressales > Cupressaceae > Sequoia > Sequoia sempervirens. The sequence goes on along the minus strand of VDFB02262121.1, from coordinate 59,206 downwards.
TTATTTGCTAATTATTTTTTTAAGAAAAGGATTCATAAACTTGAAATGATATATATTACTATTTTTAATAAATTTTAATTTTGAAAGTTTTTTCAAAATAAATCTTCATTGATTAATCTAGACATCATTTTCTACATGATTAAAATTCACGTTATGATTATTTTATCTCAAATTACATTAGACATACAAGAGGGGTTTTCAAAAATAGAAATTAGGGGGAAAAAAATAATTAAAAAAATTAAAGAATTACCAAAACATATTCTGACCAAAATTTGGCATAATACTCATCTCTCAACAAAATAAACTATAAAAATACTCCAATTTAGGTCAAATTATGCTAGTTGTAAACATGCATGTTTTGGCCTAAAATATAATTTTTTTTTTAAATATACTTTTATACATCCTATACAAAACCAACTTTTATCATCTAAATTTTATAATTATATTTTTATTTGAAAAATTGACATTTAAATTTAAATTTCATACTTTTGAACCATGTTAATATTTTATATGCTCATAGTTCCAATTTTTACTTCAATTATAATAAAAATTTATTTAAAAAAAAAATCCTCTTTGTGATCAAAAGGTTGACCCAACTTCTTGCATTCCCCAATCCTCCACTTAGTTATCCTCTCATACTCTACCTAAGAATTTTTTTATCCTTTCATCCTCACTGCAATACATATCTCTCTTTTTTCATGGGTTTCAATTTTTCAATCTTAACCAATTTGAAAATTTTCCTCATAACACTTTGATAAATATGCCTATCTTACATCCCCCATAATCTAAAAAATCTAAAATGAAATCTATTCAAATGAGATAATAGTAATCCATGTAATCATGCTATGTAATGTCATAAAATATACAAAACATCCATTTGTTTTGTTCCCAAGCTCACTTCAAATGTTTGTCTATTTTAGTAATATTATCATTATTGAGACATGTCCTTGCCAATCCTTGTGTTGTTCTCATAATTAACAACATACTTCTCACATTGTTTTGGAATGTATTATTCTAATATCATGATCATCATCGTCATCGTCGTCGTCGTCATCATCGTCATCATCATCGTTGTCATCATTGTTGTTGTTGTCGACGTCGGTGGTGGCTTCTTCATTGTCATTGTTAGTGGCTTCGTCACATCGTTGTCATCCTCCTCATCATCATCATCATGATCATCATGAATTAATCAATCAATCAATTAGTTTTCATCTTGATTAAGGGTAAGATAATGTTTGTCTTTGAATTGTTTTGCATCCTTTCTTTCTTGTTGGCATGCATTTTTTATGTCTAAATTTTGGGCATAATAATCTCTTGAGGGTGCATCATTCATTCATGTACATGATTAGTCTTTTGTTGCTTCTTCCACCTAATTAGGGCATATCAATTTTTTTTATCTCATCTATTTTTCCTCTTAACAACAAGTTTTTCATTGAAATAATGGTAATTTGAACATTGTCTCAAAGATGGGAAAAATGTAGACACACATTAAGTTTGGAACTAAGATTTAAATTTATGTTTTAATTCTTATTTAATGTTTCAAAAAATTTAAAAAATTTGTCTTTAATTTAAATATTGCAACAATGAATACTACTAACAAATTATTCTTTAATCAATTTAAATTATAAATCTAATAACAAATGAATCAAAAATCTAAACGACTTTATTCACTTAAAAAAAAAAAACAAAGAAAATATATAAAGTTTGTACAATAGCCTCACCGTCATAACAATTCACCGCACGAAAAATTAATTGCATGAATTTTTGACGTGGCGGAGAACTGTTGGTGGCCTGAATTTTCCTGCCGTGAATTGTTGACATTGACGTGAATTTTCCTATAACCGGGCTTTACATTTTCTATTTTTTTTCGAGACTTAATATGTGTCAATAGTTTAAGAAAGTTTCAAAAGAAATAATGTGATTTTCCTGTCCTGGGCCCACAAAATTCTTTTAGTCCAGAAAATTCTTTCTAAAGCAAACAATTAAAGGAAGAATAAATTTGGAGACGTGTAGCGTACAGATTCATTCAAAAGCAATTCAAATCGTCTGTTGCGAAAGATTCGACCAGAAATTTGGACTTCTTTTAATTAATTTTATAAAAGATTGCTAGTTATTAATTAATTGAAATTTAAAATAGATATAATTTAGAATTTCAACCAATTCAAGATATTTTAATTGCGATGTGTTTTTTTTACTGAGATTAATGGAATGCGTAAGAAAAATTTCTTACAGAAAAAGTTTTTCACATGGATAATTTATATTAGCAAAATTTCTTTAGGAAGAGTTTGATGATTTGATTTGACTAATTTGTATATGAAAAAATATTCTTCACCTGTTTCTTCTTTGACTAATTTGGATTTAGAAAATTGTTCTCTACAAATTTCTTTACATCATTTGACTAATTTACATCTAGAGAAATGTACCCTACCACAAATTTTCTGACTTGATTAATTTACATATGAAAAAATCTCCTCTCTCAGAAATTTTCTTACTTGATTAATTTACATATGAAAAAATCTCCTCTCTCAAAAATTTTCTTAGTTGATTAATTTACACCTGAAAATATCTCTTACATGACAAGTTTTCTTACTTGATTAACTTACATCTGAAAAAGCCTACTCCACAAATTTTGCGACTTGAATATGAAAATTTTGATTATGAAAAAATCTCTTCCACAAAAGAATTTTCTGATTTGACTTATGTGCATTTAAAAAGATATCCTCCTCCACAACATATTTCTAGACTCATTTATTTATAGAAAAATCTCTTCCACAACAAATATTCTCACTTGATCCACAAATTTCCTCGCTATGAGAATATCTTCTCCACGTACACATTTTCTGACAAAATATTTTCGACTACAAATTATTTTACTAATTTTTATCCTGTCCATTGGCCTTAGAATCCTTCGTCTCTCCATAACGAAGACGCCCACTTATTTATAGAAAAATCTCTTCCACAACAAATATTCTCACTTGGTCCACAAATTTCCTCGCTATGAAAATATCTCCTCCACGTACACATTTTCTGACAAAATATTTTCAACTACAAATTATTTTACTAATTTTTATCATGTCCTTTTATCAGTGTTCATTTCAGTTTCTGACAATAGAAATGGCTTCCTCTTCCACAGCCATGCAACATCAATCTCAGCCAGAAAACGCTTTTGATCAGCTTGCACCTTACCTGGAATGTAGCTCAAAAGAAGCGTGGGAAATATTTAATAATCATCGTGTAAGTGATGTCAAACACACATTAGCTTCTGACACTTACCATAAACTTCATCGCATGGGAGTGCATGTGTTTCTTGATGTGGAAGCTCTTGAGCCTGGTGATTCCATGCCAGCAGAAATACAACGAGCCATAACTAGTGTTGCCCTTCACATTGCCATTTTTTCCCCCAACTATGCTCAATCCCCATGGTGTTTGGCTGAGCTTTCCTTCATGCTGAAAACTGGTGCTAAAATCATTCCCATTTTCTATCATGTTGAGCCCTCTGAGCTCAGATGGATTGATCTAGGAGAAGGTATGTATGCCAATGCGTTTTCAGAGCATGGAAAGAAGGGAAAATACTCCTCAGAAAAGCTTGACGATTGGAAAAGGCCACTCTACAACATTTCATTTCATTCCGGCTACCAGATTAACAATAATGAGTATGTATTACTTTTGCACTGAAAGTACATATAAATGAATATAAAACAGAGCTGTCCATTTATTACTAGTTTATCTTTCAAACTGAAAACAGAGTATTTATATATTTAGGCTGTCTTCTTAAAAGACTCAATCCACATGTTCTATTTTTACTCACTAACCTCCTCCAAACCTATTCTTAACATCACTTAGAAAGCTATTTTCTATGCCATCTTTCATTAAAGAGAGGAAGTCCGAAACCCAGATAACTAAATCCTTAAATATATAACAATTTTTTTAATTTCTTCCATGGTAAATCTGAAATCTCTTCTATTGATTCTACTTCTATTCTATTTTGAAGAATATTGTGTTCTATTTTATTTTAAAATTTCGCTTTAAAATATCAGGGATGAGGCCAGAATTTTGAAGAATATTATGAATTGTGCAATCAAAGTCATGAGAAAAGTATCATTGCCAGTAGCAGAGCATCCGCAGGGATTGGATGAGCTTGTAGAAGGCTTCCAATCAGTTGCGAGTAAAGAGAGAGTACAATTTACTGGGATCGTGGGAATGGGAGGTAGAGGTAAGACCACACTGGCCAAAGAGCTATTCAACAGGAACATTTCTTCCTTCGAGAGATGCAGTTTTCCTTTCGATGTCCGAGATGCAGAATCAAGGTATGCTCTAGCTGACAATTAAAGCAGGAAAGCTTCTGAGGGACCTTGGTGTCGATCATTTGCCATTCGACCATGTAGATGAAGGCAAGGCCGTTCTTGCAAATCGTTTGAGCTCTCATCGGTTGCTCATAGTTTTGGATGACGTTGATCACGTCGAACAGCTGAATAGTCTACTGCCAAATAAAGACAATCTTGGATCCCGAAGTATGGTCATTGTCACAACACAGGAATTGGGAGTTCTTATTTCATGGGGTCTCTCCTGCATTTATAAAATGCCAGGACTCAACAGGTCACATGCTGAGAAGCTCTTCTGCTGGCATACGTTCTTGCAACCCTCCCCACCCGCTGGATATAAGTTTCCGGTTGAAAAGTTCTTAAAGGCGGGCAATGGTCTGCCTCTTTCACTGAAGGTATTTGGGGGGCACCTATCTGATAGAAACTCCAAAGATAACTGGAAATCCCAATTAAAAAAGCTATCAAGAATATTGCCTACTGACATCAAACAAAAGCTACAAGTTAGCTACGATGGGCTTGATGAAGAAGAGAAAGAGATGTTCTTGGATGTAGCATGCTTTCTCATTGGAGAAGATAAAAGCAGGGCCATATCAGTGTGGGATGGGTCGGGTTGGAGTGGTGTGCATGGCTTAGAAACACTCGTGAATAAATGTCTTGTGGAGCTGGTCTCTGACCCAGTCTACCCTGGGAAAAGCCCCTCCTACGCGGATACGATAAGGATGCATGATCATCTCGGGGATATTGGAAGAGAAATTGCAAGTAGACACTCCTCATATCGTATTTGGTTTCCAGAGCAGAATTATAACATAAATCAACATTCCCTGGTAAGGTTAACAATGGAAAATTCTCATATATTTATATCTTTCTTTAATCATTGATAAGGTGTTACAAGGTAAAGTTTAGCTAAGATTTTGATTTGTTTTCTCGGTTCATCTAAAATCAAACGCGCTTTTTCAGATGAACCAATTAAACAAGCAATTTGTCACTCTGTCTGAGTACCTCTGTTTTCACTAGAGTTTGGTTGAAAAGCTTTATATTTCTGGTTTGTTTTCAGTAGAGTTTGATTGACAAGCTTTATATTTCTGGTTTGTTCATGCATAAAAGAAAGCTGATTCGAGGGATTCAAAGTGCGGATGCTTTTTGTGCGTTCAAAGAGTACTGGCATCCATTAAAGGGAAATTCAAACAGACAATCTAAACTACCGATATTGTCTATTGAATAGCAAATTCTTTTTGTCAGAGGAAATGAGTTCACAGAAGAATTTGCATCATTATCTGAAAATCTTGTGTAGCTCCGCTGGGAGAATTTTCCTCATGGAAGCCTCCCATCAAGGCTTACACTGAGAAATTTAAGTGTTTTAGAGCTTTCGGGTGCTAATGAGTTGGAAGACTTGTGGAAGAGCAATGGAGATGTAAGTAATTCTGTTCTTCTTGTTGAAGAAGATTACTTTAAAATTTTCAATACTTCATGCTTTTTAATTTGAATTAAATATAATATTGGTTGCTTGCAGCCTCCATTGCAATTGAGAGAGCTTATTATATTTGGTCGGAGTAAATTGCAATCGCTTCCAATCTCAGTGGAGCGTCTTCAGTACTTGAAAAAGATTGACTGCTACTTTAATGGTAGCAGTTTGCCACAAGAGTTTTGTGGCCTCCGGTCACTGGAGGTTCTGGCTTTATCAAACAGTACAATGCTATCTTCACTCCCTGTAGGGTTTGGTAATTTGCTAAGCTTGCAGCATTTATCTCTACAGCGTTGCTGTCAGTTGAGGATGTTGCCAGATTCTTTCAAGCAGCTGATACAACTGAAATATCTAAATTTATCAGGTTGTGAAAAGCTATCTTTTTTACCTGATGGTTTTGGCGACTTAATAAGCTTGCAGACTATAGATCTGGAGTCTTGTAAGCAGTTGAGGACGTTGCCAGCTTCATTCAAGCAGCTGATACAACTGAAGTCTGTAAATTTAAAGTACTGTGAAAAGATTCAATTGAGATTCGATATGCTCGAGCACATGAGGAAGCTCGATTATTTGGACCTCAGCTTTTGCAAGGAACTAGAAGATTTGCCTCGTCAAATAATAAATCAGGCGTCCTTGACAGTGCTGGATCTACAGGGTTGTATAAATTTAAGGAGTTCACAGGCAAACATTGGCGAACTGGGCAAGTTAAAGTCGCTAACAATTGAAAGTCTTGTGTTTGTTAGAACATTCTCGTAATTTCTACCAACTACTGCCACCGACCTTTGACCTTCCAGACTCTTCTACCACCGACCATTCTGGAGAGTTCTCACCGACCATGGCATTTGCATATGATTCTACTGTTTTGTAATATGGAGAATTCCTAAGCCCTCTATAAATAGAGGCAGTTGTAATGAGGCTACTCACTCTTTAGCAGGGTCCAGCTCCGCAGAGCTGTTATAGGATATTATCGATGTATTGTTTTGTTTTGATTTAATATAAATTTGTTTTTGTTCTGCTCTCCCCTGTTCTAACAGTGGTATCAGAGCGTATGGTAGACGATCCTGAATATATTGTGAGCAGTGTAAAAATCTTGAGTATGGGTTATGTGATGGAGCTGCCTTTTGTGAGCTACATAGGCTGTGAGGTTTTGAGAAGAAAGTGCAGCCATCGATGGGTTCAGTGCCTGAAGAAGTCACACCATCGGTTACAAGCTGTCACCAGTTTTTGCAGATCACAGGAGACAAGTCATATGAGTCTTCCCAGCCTGGAGGTAGATCGAGGTAAATTTGAGAAGTGCGATCTTAGCTCAATTGGCAAGAGTAGAACTATATTAGAAAGCCATAGATCTATAGCTACAGAACGAGTCAATAGTGTGACCGCTAAGGAGTTGTTCGCCCAAGCCAATACAGGAGCTATATTTAAAGAGAATCTGTAGCTTTCACCAATCACAGTGAGGAGGCGTCAAGTCGTTGTTTTTATGAGGTGCAAGATCTGGTAGATATCGCAGCTGAAAGAGGAAGCCGACACCAGATTAAAAGAAGTGAATCGCTGTATTGGCATCGCTGCCAAAGAAAAGAGGCAGAGGACAAATTGAGATCTAATTGGTTTGTTTGAAGAAGTTTTCTAAAGAGCCCGCTTGGAAAAGGAGTATGTGCAAGATGGTAGTAGAAGGATAAGGAGCCGCCGGTTTGAAGAGCTTGCGGATAGAAGAGATCCTGCTAAAATAGTTGATATCGATGTTGTCTTCCTGATCTGCTGCTGTAGCAGTGGGAGCTTTGTCAATCTGAAGGAGTTAGAAGGGATTCGCAGAACTGAAGCAAGGAAGCTGTCTGTCAAGAGAAGAGACTGTTAGAGATTCAAATCAAAGATATTATTGTACAAAGGAGGCCTGTCAGATGCTGCCGCAGTTCATGTTTTTGAAGGTATCGCTATGCAAAGAAGGGACTGCCTACCTAGAAAAGATGCAGCCATCGTCCCGAAGAAGCCCGCCAGGATGGAGAAGATTGCAAAATTGGCTAGGGTGGAGATTCTTGTTTCCACATTTGGCATCACAAAGGGAGAGTTCGATAGCAGAGATTTTGTTAAAGCCCGCAGACATAAAGAAATCATAGTTTATTATAGCAGTGATAAGGAGAAGCCGCTGCCAGAGGAGATTGTTGGTTTGGAACCACGCAAAATAAAAGGGAGAGTAAGAAGGTACGCGAAGCTGCTGATTTCTATAAATGAAGGAGAATTTGAGGAGGAAATCCTGTCACCATTTGTGACAGACGTCAAGAGCCTACTAGGATCCCCGAGCACCAGCAGTGTGACTCTATGGGAGGTGCTAAGAAAATACAAGTGTTGAGCACCTGAACCTACGATGGACTAGTAACCAAATGTGTCGGAGCTCGTGGTTAGAGCATCCCAATTGCAATATGGGATTTCCTAGGTTCGATCGCTAGATCTAGAAGATTTTAGATGCCGCAACATCAGTGAAAGAAACTGAGAATGTAATGAGAATTGATGGTAGAAATTAGGGGGGAGTGTTAGAACATTCTCATAATTTCTACCAACTACTGCCACCGACCTTTGACCTTCCAGACTCTTCTACCACCAACCATTTTGGAGAGTTCTCATCGACCATGAAATTTGCATATGATTTTACTGTTTTGTAATCTGAAGAATTCCTAAGCCGACTATAAATAGAGGCAGTTGTAATGAGGCTACTCACTCTTTAGCAGGGTCCAGCTCCGCAAAGCTGTTATAGGATATTATCGATGTATTGTTTTGTTTTGATTTAATATAAATTTGTTTCTGTTCTGCTCTCCCCTGTTCTAACAGTGTTGTCAGGCTTGCTAAATTTTTCTGGAAGCTTATGCTCGTTGATAAATAAATATGTCAACTAACTTCTGTCAGTGAAACAAATTTTGACGCCGGGGCTTCTTCCTCACTTAAAATACTTAGGAAAAAAGACTTAGAAGACTACAAACAAGTTTCTAGGATGCTAATTTCTAATGGTCGTTGCCCCAGTCTTGAAACTCCAGAAATTTGGTGGAATCGCCATTTAATTGTGATAGAGACGCTTCCAGTGTCACTCAAGATTCTAGACATATGCAATTGCAAAGTGCTCAAGAACATCAGGTGTATTAATAGTCTGGAAAACCTCAAGAAACTGGAAATATCTGAATATCCGGAGATAGACGAGCTTCCAAGTTTTTTATACTTTGCTTCATTGAAAAAGTTCAGAATTATTGATTGCCCAAAAGTTGAGAAAATAGAAGGTTTGGAACACTGTATGTCATTGAAGACACTGAAAATAGGCTCCAAAGTGCGAGGTATACCAAATTTGGAGAAACTACAAAGATTAGAAACGCTAGAGCTCGAATACGACACCATATCAGATCTTAAACCTTGTATTCAGTCTATAAAGGTAATAAAACTGTTAGAAATTCATATTTTTTATTATTCTGGAAATGTTCTTGTTTATGACTAAATGTTTGGCATACAACACGATTGTAGGAATGTGCACGCAAAATGGAGATACAGGGTGGCGTGACACATTTTGTGAAGCCAACAATAAACTCTTTGGGGTTTCCTGGTCTTACTGTAACGGAAATGGAAGTGGATTCCGCTCTTTCAAAGATTCGAGATTCAGTTTTTTTGGTATTATGATGAGAAGAAGAAAGTTATATATATAGGTGTGTACTGCCAAAATGCAAGGTATTGTGCGTACAACTACGCAACAAGATTTAGGGCAAGAATGTAGAATCTAAAACAGAGCCTTATTCCTGATCAGAAAGTTATGAAAGATAACAGCAGAAAAAGAAAGCAAAACAATTAACTTAGAAACAAACAAAGCATACGCATAATGCACAGTTCTGTATTTTGCAGGCTTAAATTGATTGTCTCTTTATTCATGCATATGTATAAAAGAACAAGGCTATTACATCAATTGCTAAAACTAAGCATGCAGATTGCATGCGTTATTATCTATGATGAAAGACAATCACTCTGCACTGAAAGTCAAGTTTATTAACTGTTATCAAAGCTGAAAACTAACACATGGAGCTTAAGCCAATCATGCATACTATTCTGGGAAATCAAACTATCACTAACTAGCTGTCTATACATGCAAACTAATCTACTAGATATTGCATGGCGAATGATCCAGTAAAACTGGAAGATCAGCATCACTTAACAACATGCTCCCCCTTGATGCTGAGAGGGCTCACGATCTGATTTCTGAGTGTCAAAAACTAATCCTTTGTAACTGCCTTGGTGAAGATATCTGCTAATTGTTCTTTCGTGTTGATGTACTTTAATTCTACTGCCTTCTTTTGCACCAAATCTTGGATAAAATGATGTTTTAAATCAAAATGCTTTGTCTTGCTGTGATGGACTAGATTCTTGTCCAATTTGATGGCACTAATGTTATCACAAAAAATCATTGTAGGCTGAACCTGTATCTCTCCAAATTCTTCAAGAAGTTTTCTAAGCCATAATACTTGTGTACCTACTGAGGTGACTGCAACATACTCTGCTTCCATAGAAGAAAGGGCAACAATACTTTGCTTCTTTGAGCTCCAAGTAAACAAACCCGAACCGAAAGAAAAACAATTACCAGATGTAGACTTTTGCTCATCCAAACTATCTCCCCAATCATAATCACTAAAACCAACAAGATTGAACCTTTTTGAAGTGTAGTAATGAATACCAAAATCTAGAGTGCCTCTCACATACCTCAAAATTCTCTTGGCTACTTTCATATGTATTTTAGATGGCTTTGTCATATACCTTGAAACAAGTGAAACTGAATAAGCAATATCAGGTCTTGAGTGAGTTAGAAACATCAAACTTCCAACAATACTCCTATAAGTTGTCTCATCAACTATTTCAGCACCATCATCTCTAAATAACACAACTCCATGAGTAATTGGAGTGGAGCAAGGTTTACAATCAACCATATAAAATTTCTTCAACATATCATTGGAATACTTTGTTTGACAAGTGAAAATTTCATTCTCACTTTGATAAACCTCCATTCTTAAAAAATATTTCATGAGACCTAAATCTTTCATCTCAAATTCATTCATCATAGCAGTTTTGAATTAATCCTTCATCTTATAACTACTACCCATATACAACAAATCATCAACATACAAAATTACAATAAGAATAGCATTACCTTCATGTTTGTAGTAAAGGGTAGGTTCACTCTTACTTATTTGAAATCCATTCTTCTGAAAATATCCATCAATCCTAGCATACCATGCTTGTAGTGCTTGCTTGAGGCCATATAAAGCCTTCTTCAACTTGTAGACTTAATGTTCTTTTCCTCGTACTTCAAAACCTTGTGGTTGTTCCACATACACTTCTTCTTCTAAGTACCCATTCAGGAAGGCACTTTTCACATCCATATGATGAATGCTCCATTTCTTTTGAGCTGCTAATGAAATCAACACTCTGATGGTCTCTTGTCTTGCAACTAGTGCAAATATATCTTCATAATAAATGCCATACTTTTGTGTGAAGCCTTTAGCAACTAATCTTGCCTTATGCCTTTTAGAACTTCCATCACTGTTATGCTTAGTCTTGTAGATCCATTTGGTGCCAATCTTCTTCTTATCATGTGGAAGCTCTGTAAGCTCCCAAGTATCATTCCTATGAATGAAATCCATCTCTTCTTTCATTTCTTGCATCCAAACCTCATTAGTACATGCTTCTTCAAAAGATGATGGTTCAAAATCAGCATTGGTAAATAAAGCAAAATTAACTATCTCACCTATTGGATTTTCTTCGTGTGCTTGATTTGCAGTCCTTTGATAAATATCACTCAAACTTCTTACCTTCATTTTGGAACTTGGATTTGAATGTGGACTTGCAATTGGAATTGAACTTGGACTTGAAGAATTAGATGAGGGTCTATTTGGTGGATTTATAGCACTAGAAACATTAGTGGGTTGCTCATGATCAATATCATTATTCAAAATAGACTTTGATTTCTCCATATGGCCTTTTTGATGACCATAAACTCCCCCTTCATCAAAAATCACATCTCTTGAAATAATAAGCTTATTAGTGAGAGGATTATATAACATGTAAGCTTTGCTTTTCTCACTATACCCAACAAAAATACTTGACTCACTTTTTGCATCTAACTTTTGTCTACTGTGATCAGGTACATGGACATAAGCCAAACAACCAAAAACTCTGAAATGATTAACATTAGGCCTTTTCTCATACCATGCTTCATAAGGAGTCATCTTCTCGAGTGCACTGGTGGGACTTCGATTGAGAATGTACACTATTGTAGCAATTGTATCTCCCCAATAAGAGTTACTCAATCCCTTGGTTTGTAACATTTCCTTGCCATTTCTATTTTATGCGATTTTTCCTTTCAGGTCTGTTGAGGTGTGTATGCAGTGGTGAGTTGTCTCTGATGCCATTCATATCACAATAATCTTTAAAGGATCTTGAACAAAATTCACCTCCATGATTAGTCCTTAAACACTTGATTTTGCACCCTTTCTCATTTTCCACAAGTGCTTTAAACCTCTTGAATGTATCAAGGGCTTCATCCTTAGCCTTCAAAAAATAGACCCAACATTTTTGTGAGTAATCATCAATAAAAGTGACAAAATATGATGACTTACCCAAACTCTTTGATTGCATAGGACCAAATATATCAAAATGAACAAGTTGAAGGGGGTGATGGGCCCTCCATGCATTGCCTTTTGAAAACTTTTTCATTGCATGCTTTCCTTTAGCACATCCTTCACAAACCTCCTTGTGCTCTTCAACCTTTGTCAAACCAGAAACTAGTGCTTGTGATGTCAGAAGCTTTAAACTATGAAAATTTAAATGGCCATACCTGAGATGCCACAACCAACTTGTATCCTCATATGCCATATTGGCTAGGTTGCTGGTATGTTCACCAAATCTCAATGGGTACATCCTATTTTTTGTCATAGGCACAACTGTAACCACTCTATTGCCCTGACTCTTATCATAAATTGTACATTTCTTATTTTCAAAGATAACTCTATAGTTCTTCTCACACAATTGTCTAACACTTAACAAATTATGTTTTAACTCAGGAGTGTAATAAATGTCTTTAACACTATTCATACCTTCTTTTGTGTGGACATCCATAGCTCCTTTTTCAGCAACCTCCAATGATTTATCATCATCAAGCTGAATCTTTGACTAAAAACTTTCATCCTTTGTTGGGAACAACTTCCCATTTCCTGACATATGGTTAGAGCATCCATAATCTAGGTACCAAACATCTTTACTAGTATTTTCACCTTTAGCATAAGATAAAAATAAATTATTTGGAGGATTTTCATGACTCTCTTGAGCATAATTAACACTATTACCTTCTTTTAATTTGCATTCTCTTTCAAAATGGCCATACCTATTACAATGGTAACATTGAACATTCCTTTTATCAAAACTTCCTCTACCTCTTCCTCTTGAACCACCTCTTCCTCTACCTCTTGAATTATTTTGATTTTGACCTTTACCTTGTTCTTTATTGCTTTTGCTACTACAGCTGCCATCTTCATTCTTTGTGATTTGTACTTTGGAGAAAAAGGCTTTCTCAACAGTTTCTCCAAAATAATCTTTTAGTCTTTCTTCATGTGACATCAAAGATCCAACAAGGTGATTGAATTGAAGGGTTGTCAAATCCTTTCTTTCTTCCATGATTATGGCCACATGATTCCATCTTGGTGTGAGAGACCTCAACACCTTTTTTTATCACAACCTCATTGTTCACAATTTCTCCAAATGTAGCCATCTTATTGACCACATCTTTTACTATGGCACAATATTCACTTACACTTTTTGCTTCTTGCATCTTTAAATTCTCAAATTCTCTCTTCAATGTTTGTAGTTTGACAACTTGGACTTGGTCACTACCTTGGTAAACTTCTTTTAGAGTCTTCCTAGAATCCTCAGCTGTCTTTGCACCTACAATTCTTGGAAATATAATTTTATCTAGAGCTATTTGAATATGAAACAATGCTTGATAATTCTTCTTCTAAGCCTCCTTCCTAGTTGTTCTTTCATTGGCTGTGAGGGTATTCCAATCAGTTGGCTCCTGGTAACCTAATTCAATAATCTTCCACAAATCTTTTCCTATAAAAAAAATCATCATTTTTATGCACCAATAATCATACTCATTTCAATCAAATTCTAGAATGGGCAAGTTGTTAGAATTCGACATAATAATCTTTGGTGAAATTCCAACTACTAGATCTTAAACCCAAAAGAAATTCCTGCTCTGATACCAAATTTAGAATCTAAAACAGAGCCTTATTCCTAATCAGAAAGTTATGAAAGATAACAACAGAAAAAGAAAAGAAAACAATTAACTTAGAAAAAAATAAAGCATAGGCATAATGCACAGTTATGTATTTTGTAGGCTTAAATTGATTGTCTCTTTATTCATGCGTATATATAAAAGAACAAGGCTATTACATCAATTGCTAAAACGAAGCATGCAGATTGCATGTGTTATTATCTATGATGAAAAACAATCACTTTGCATGAAATTCAAGTTTATTAACTGTTTTCAAAGCTGAAAACTAACACATGGAGCTAAAGTTGATCATGCATGCTATTTTGGGAAATCAAACTATCACTAACTAGCTGTCTACACATGCAAACTAATCTGCTAGATATTGCATTGCGAATGATCCAGTAAAACTGGAAGATCAACATCACTTAACAACAAAGAAACCAATGGTAGTGACAGGCCAAGAGGGAAGAGTTGTGGAATTTTTTTACCAATTATTTGCTCTCCTTGAATAGTTTTCAATTGCACAAATGCTCAAGCCTAGCAATGTCACAATCTTAACAAAGCCAGAAATAGTAACTTTATAATTTTAGTTAGATTTTTGGTTATTTGTCTTTTAATAATTTGCATTTAAGTGTGAACAGAATAGTTATTATTTTAGAGGAGGATGAAGAGCACTGGTGTATCTTGTATCGTGGAGAACAAATAAATTATATTATAGTTTTTAAATTTTGTGTATGTGTACCAAGTTGATTATATTGAAATTGTGGAACATTTGTTTGATTTTTTGTATTATGTAATTTAAAATAAAGACTACCAGCTCATTTCTTTCCTATCACATTAGAATGTTTTTTGTTAATTAATATACATCTTAAATAAAATATTATTCTTGGAACATTTATTTCATTATCAAGGTTGAAAGTAGAATGACACAAAGGAATCTATTACGTGCACAACAATGATGGGAAAGAATTTGTTTATTTTATTGTCAAGATTGAAAGTAGAATGACATGAAATAATTTGTCAGGTGCATAATAATGATGGGAAAGAATCTGTTTATTTCATTATCAAGATTGAAAGTAGAATGACATAAAGAATTTGTTAGGTGCACAACAATGATGGGAAAGAATCTATTTATTTCATTGTTAAAATTGAAAGTAGAATGACATGAAAGAATCTGCCAGGTGCACAACAATGATGGGAAAGAATCTGTTTATTTCATTGTCAATATTGAAAGTAGAATGACATGAAAGAATCTTCCAAGTACATAACAATGATGGGAAAGAATCTGTTTATTTCATTGTCAAGATTGAAAGTAGAATGACACAAATCTATCAGGCACACAACAATGATGTTAACATACTATGAGAATTCCCCTTCTTGCCCATATAACACCTCCAATTTGCAAAATAGTCTTTATTCACACCTTTTTGAGCTACAACTCATATGGACTGGCTAGGAGTAAAACCTAGGGCCTTCCATTTGTTGCTGGAGTGCTCTACCAACTAAACTACTAGTCCCTCTTTGACCAACACATCATCCATATGACTTATTTCAAACACACCTAAACCACACAAATTCTCCTCCAAGTCACTCTCCCACTGTAGCCACCCTACGTCCATGAACAAATCCTCCTCCTCCAACTTAGATATGTCGACCATTTGTGCCTTTTTCATCCCCACAAATGCAAAAACTCAATTCCAAAGCATTGGATGTATGAAATAGGATTTTCTTTCCAGCGCTCTATTATTTTTTCCATGAGTAACTAACTCTTTAAAACTATATTTATTTAAAAAAAATATTGCTACTATAGGGTTTTCTCGACTATAATGACGTTTGTGATTTACTCTTTTTGAGTTATTATGGGAAAGGAGAATTTTTGGTGCAAATCAAATAGAGTCAGACACACACTTCCCTTCTAGGGATTGAAGAAACACAAGACAAAGGAGGCTAGGGAAGCATAAGTGGTGTTACTGTTCACAATCATGTGTCTGTCGAAAGAGTAGACGACCTCTTCATCATCAAACATGAGAGATAAATTTCTCTTGTTAGAAGAGGCCATGGACACCTTGGAAGCCCACAAGGGTGTTGACGTCCCAAACATCATGAAAGTTCTCCAGAGAGATGATCCTCGTTCTATATGGCCTGTCTCTAGAGAGTTATAATCCTCGTTTTGCATGACCCCTGAATTCAGCTCAAGTTTGGGAGGTGGCTCAAGTTCCTATGGCTTGGAGAATGGGAAAGACTCTAACATGAATTCCTCTTCTTGGCTTCCTTCGCTAGTGGGAAAATAGCTCTACTTCCACCTTCGAAATCACACATCCTTTTTTCCAATTAGATTTAAGCAAATTGCTCACAATCTATTAACTAAGAATTTCAAGACTACTCTTTCCTCGATTGTCTAATTGCATACAAACCCTACATTTACTATTTTTAAGCTAAAATACAAATTATTTATTTTTATAGTTGTATTTATCATTTTTGGCTTTTAAAGTACATGGGTTTGAATATGTAAAATGTCTCACATAATAACTTTTATACAAGAATATTATAATTTTTTAAAAGGCGTAAGTTCTAGCCTGCACGGGTAGCGGAGTTGGCTTTAGTCTTGGGTTTGCTCCCAAGGTCTTGGGTTCGACTCCAAGACTTAGATTCACCTGATGCGAGTGGGTTGTGGGTAGCTACTCTCATCCCTAGAGGACTAGTCTTGCTTTAGGTCGCCTCTCTTGGACCCTAGCTTGGCAATAAGTAAGACCAAGGCAAGGCTAGTTGGACATTGGGCTGGGTCACAAGAATACCTCTAGAAAAGTACAAAACAATGATATATTATAATATTCTATTATAATAGCTAATCAAATATTATTTCTAATTTGGAGACTAATCCTTATCAATTTCTTCTTGTTTAAAGGAAAGTGTTCCAATTTTCTTCTTCAGATAGAGGAAAAGTTACTCAAATGATGATTGGGAGATTGAGTTTGTTTGAAATGACAATGTACCCTTATGAACAGTTAAGTATATAGTGATAGTTATTCTCTGGGTGGTGTGTATCAAAATATTAAGAATGGCATTTACTTCAAAAAAGAGGCTAAAAATATAGGATATAATATTTTGGATGAGAGAGTTGAAATTATTTTTTCAAGTAACTTGTGGCTCAAACTACTTCCACTAATTAATATTAATTACCTTACGAATGCTAGGGTAGAATGGGAGATCAACTTTGAAGCCATCATCTCCTACCTATTAAGTAATGGTACAATATACAAATAGAATAGGTTTGAGCTTATGATATTGTTACCCCTTAAAATTGCATTTATCCATATAAAGTTAGAATTTAACACCAACCTAGAATTTGTAAGGGATCTAATTCTTATTATAAATCTCCTTATATTGTTCCAAAGAATTATAAAGACTTTTCTACACTTTTGCATGAATAATTTTCACATTTTGAAAAAAATGAGAAAACTATCTCTATTCCTTTTATTGATGCAATGAAGTTGGAAGAAGATAAACTAAAATATCATATGGAGCAAGAGGATGATATCCATACTATATCTCAAAAGTAGAATGGCTTATAGAGACATGTGGACACTGATTATAGTTGTGCTACAAACTATAAAGATAGCAAGGCCATTGTTTATTCTTACTATAGAACATGCTAATCTAGAATGACTAAAATTCATATTGACAACTTCAACTAGTATAATGGTCAAGTCAAGAGAAGGATAAATCAAAAAATGACTTGCATAATATTTAAAATATCTACAGTAATGTCATAAAATTGCACCCCTTGCAATTTTACATACATTCTTGCATCTGCTTTAGTTTCCACTCCCTTAGCATCTTGTGTAGGCTCATTTTAGCCTCTGCATTAGCCTTTTTCCCCTCTCAAGATGCTCAAAGAACCCTTTTTCAACAACTACCTTTGTACGTGAACTTTGCGTCAAACCTTGTGATTTTCTTATTCATGTCATTTTGTAGTGTGATGTGTCTAGACACTCACGTGCCACACAGACATCTATGCACCACGCTAGCATCCTATCATGTTTCAATGTTCAAATGAACGCTTCCAAGCATGTTTGCTACTTGTCAGCAAGTTTTGTTGGTGGTAATGGCTTAGGGAGCTTCTTTTCCCTCCTCTTTTCTCTTTATATGCTATCTTTTCAATCTATTTTGGCCTTTTGAATCTTTCTAGCTTTGGCTCCTACCTTTTCCTCCTCTCTTACTCTTGTTATCTTTCTTGCACATCTCCTTATAGCTTGCTACAATAGCTTCAAGCTCTCAAGCTCTTTCAACACAATTTGCAACTCTCTTGGCTCTTGCAGCCAACTTCATCTCTTTCATTCGCTTTCTTAAGCCTTGCATGCAACATCTCCCTTATCTTGTGCTTGTGAGCATCTTGGGATTTCTCACATCCCCTATCTATTGCATATTTACTTTGTGATATGGGTTCTCCTCCTTGAGTGGGGATTTCTTTTAGCACTCTCACGTCCATTGCATTTCAGTCTATTTATTTCTCTTTATTAATTTGGTTGTCTGTGGAGGTGGGAACACCAAAATGGGGATTTGATTGAGGAAAATCCCTATACAACCCCAACATTTTCTCTTGATCTTTTACATATGCAGGTATTGAAGACATTCATTTGTTAGAGGCTTCATTACTTGGGTTTTTGAGAGTGTCTTCTATCCCTTATCCTCTTTAAATTTAGCATTTTCACTTCACTTCACTTTAGTTCTATTACATATTGTCATTTTCCTGCATTTTGTACATTCTTCGTAATCTGATTGTTAGAAGTCACTTAGTTGTTTTCTATGACATTCTCAATTTCTAATCCATACAAGATGCCAATGCACCTTTGGGACTACAGCATGCCACACTATTGTCTTTTGGCCAAGAGCCTGTCAGTTTATTTAGAAAACATCTGTGATCTACTCTTTCAGATTCTAAAACTCTTGCTTTGTTTGTTGAGGTAGTTTAAAGGGTAGTTTTCCTCTTGATATTCTCTTGAGAATAAAGAGACTCATGAGTAGAGAATCCCCCTTATCTATATTTTGGTGAACCCGATGTGAACCACAATATTTTTGACTCAATGTGCAGAATTCAAAACCATTTGTACAATTGGAAAGGTCTCCATGAGGACTAGTTCAATCCCTAAAATATTGTGCCTTCGACAACCAAATTTTAGGGACCGATGCAAGTTTCAACCCCGAATTATACTCCAAAGACCTATGAAAATGAAAATTACTAGAACCTAGAAAACACAAAAAAATTGAAAATATGGATTTTCGGTTTTAGTTTTGTCACCCCTAGACTATTCTAGATCAGCTGAATTTTTTATACATTATTTATTATATTTAACTTATTACTTTCAAAATGAATTTAATATCCTCTTTTATGAGTTCAATATGTAATTATATTCAAAATACTAATAATGTTTCATTTCATGCATGTGATAATGACTCAGCTTTTCCTATGTCACTTGGTATCTTTGATCCTTCTCATGAGATTCCTCTTGCTTTGAAGGATATATTGTTGCAAGAAGATGAAATCATTGATACTTTTCTTAACACTACATTACCCTCTCTTCATTCCAATGCACTCTCCTCTAGAGATGATGCATTAGTGAATGATGAATCTCTTCATTCCAATGCATTATCCTCTAGAGATGATGCATTAGTGAATGATGAATCTCTTCTCTATTGCAGTGCACTCTTCGCCAGAGATTCAATGCATTAGCAAATGTTGAATCTCCTTCCACATTTGATCCATCCTGGATCGATGTTGAGAATATTTCTTCAAATAATTATTCCACTAGTTGTGATGATTTTTTAAATGTAATTTACATCTCTCCTACCCCTCAAAGGCATAAGGGATCGATCATTTATCTAAATCCAACTAGTCCTTCTCCTAAAAGGATTTGTTCTATTGATAATGTCCTAGTTGATAACAATTTTCATGATCTTTCTATGGCTCCCTCTTATAGAGTGGTAGCCCATACTTATAATAATATAATGAATAAACAACCAAGCCTTCTTCAAGCTCCTAAGCTTATGACTAAAGCACCAAGTGATTACGATCTTTTGGAGCAACTTCAAGTTACTTCGGCTAAGATCTCACTATGGAACTTGCTTCAGTCTACTCCATTTTACCAATGTATGCTTCAGGAAGCCTTGCAAAAGATCCTCTTGCCTTCTTCTAATACGGAAATGGATGCTAATGTGTTGATATCTCATATTCATGCGGATTCATTGAATATTAAGTTCTATCTATAGCAACTCTTGCCTTTGAAAGTACAAAAGCAAACAGATCCTCTCGTGATTATAATCAACATTAACAACATTGGTATTAGATGTACTCTTGTTGACACCGGTTCAATGTTGAATGTGTGTAGCATTGATCTATTGCCTAAGATTAATATTGATTCATCTTCTCTTAATTCTTCTTCTATTGAAATTTGTGGGTTCGATAATGTAAGTCGACAAGCCTTAGGCACAATAGTCTTTCTTTTGAGGTTGGGACCCATTACCATACCCACCCTTGTATATGTTATGTCAAAAAAATTACCATATAACCTTATTCTTGGTAGATCGTGGATTCATGTTATGGGTGTAGTCTCGTCTACCTTGCATAAATCTATTAAGTTCATTTGCAATAATCGAGTAGTCACAGTTAGGGCTGACCCTGAGGCTATTCACTTATATGAGATGGCAATTGTTGGTCGCGTTTCAATTGTGTCTACTCTTATTCCTATAGTGTCTTCCAATGTGTCGATGTTTACTCCAGCAGTACCTATTACAAAGGATACTATTGAGATAGATGTCCTTGAAGAAGATCTCTCTAAAGCAAGAAATCTTAGGTCTGCTCCTTCTACCTCTTCTCAAGAGAATGCATGTTTTGGTGATGATTGGGGTTCTCTAAACTTTACATAATCCTTCACTTGAGAATATAAAGTCACCCTGATCCACTTAAACCTTTTGATAATATTATCCACAGCTATTATCAAAGATGATTATTCTTATGTATCGTGGGATAGTGTGGGAAATAGTTGTAATGTCCTTAATGCTGATCCTCCTCCCTTTGAGGAAGATGATCACACTTCTGTTAAAGAGGCTAATGATGATAGTCCTATCAAGAAGGTTGATGGTGATCCCATAGAGGAGTATAATCCTCATTGCTAGAATAATCCTCTCTATGAAGATCCTCCTTCTCAAGTTTTGCAGACATGTTGTGGCCTAGGCTTTAAACTTGTCTCTAAGTATGGATATGGGCTTAAAGGTTGTGGGTGTAATGAAAAAGGCATTCAGGTCCCTATAGAAAGTGCACCTCATAAACATAATTTTGGGCTTGTTTTCTTTAATGAACAATCTAAGTGAACACCATAGTCGAATGTTGACATGATTTTTGCTCAATATTGTTCTTGTAGAATGATTCATCTACCATTATTTGCTATCTTCATGTCTTCTTCTTGACATGAGCAGTCAAAATTTTCTCTACAAGAGAAAGGGTTACTTCCTAATCCTCATTATTTATCTGAGCAAGAGTGTATTTTTTTGTGGCTTCCTAAAGCCCACTTGATTACTCTTCCTTTTCCTATACATAAGAAATTTCATAAGCATGATAAAGAAAAACATTCTTTCTATGCATACCATCGAGTTCTTAGCCATTCCACTAGTGAATGTAAGGACTTGAAAGATAAAATTAAACAACTTCATGATTCTGGTTCCATCACTCATTTATTTGATGATGCACTTGCTTCTTCTTCGCATGAAAAGTGATATTAAGGTCTACCTCTATCCTTCATGTTCTAAGTATCTTGCATGGTTCTCCTCCCCTATATGTTGGGGGCAGTGATAAGTTATTCTGGAGATGTTCATCCTTCTAAGGATCTCCTCTCTTCTCTCTATATTTCAATAGGAGCATCCCTTTGAGTGGGCCCCTTGCTATCATAAAGGGTTCTTGATGGACCCCCTTTAAAAGATTTTATCTCAAATGAATTCTATAGTGTCTTGCTTGGGGGCAGCCTAACTAGACCTATCTTTTCCGTGACTCTTCTGCAACATAGCTTGCAGTAGCCACAAGTTCTTCTAATTAGTCTTGATTTGCAAACCAAGAACCTATAGAGCTCCTTTGCATCAAGCATTCCTAACATGTTTAGTTTTCGAATTATCATGTTGCTTTGCAGGTGCACCTGCGAGGCTACTTTTCAATCAACCTTGTAGGAACAAGTACCTATGAGTATCCAATCCAATTATGTGGAGTCCCATACATCGAGCTTCCCTTAGGAGAGAGTACTTGGGGTTCCTTCTTTGCAATTATGAGGATCTATAAAGTGCTTTCATCCCATGGGATCAATTCACCACTAGTCTATGGGCCTTCGGTGTAGTTTGTTCAATTCTATAGAAGAGAGTACCTACTAAACCTTTTTTTCACCTTTCGTAGGTCTTTGGATCTACAATGCACCTTTTTCAATCCACCTCAGGATAGAGTGCCTGTGGAGCGATCTTTCTGGGAATTTGCACCTCCCTCTTAAATTCTCTTTCATCTCAATTTTTTATACTGGATCAAAGATCTACATTTTCTTCATCCTGAGTATATGCTCTTTCTCTCTTCAATATTGATTGCTTCCCTGACTTTTGGGTGCATTCATCTCTTAAAGCAATCGATCCTTACATTCTTCTCTTCATTTTAGAATTCTTCTGTGTTATTGATTTTAATTTGGAGATGACACATAGTACTAAGACAACCTTTTACATCAAGGTCTCTTTCACTTTGCTGACTCAAATCTTGTTAGTTAGTTAGGTTCCTATGTGTATGTGTTTTCAAATTCTAACCTTGTGATGTAATTTCTTTTCATGTTCTAACATTGTTGTCTTATGTAAGCCTTTCTTGTCCAATGTGTTTGTTTTTTAGCTTTTCATCATGGGGGCATGCTTCCTTGGTTTGAAGAGTTGTCTGCTTCCTCTACAATATCCTTTTGGAATCATGATGTTATTTATTTTTAGTATATTTCCTTTAGCATGCATATTAGTGTAGACTCATATGCTTGTTGAAGGTGGGGGGAAAATGTAATGTAGTAAAATTGCACCCCTTGCAATTTCATATTCATTCTTGCATTTGCTTTAGTGACCACTCCCTTAGCATCTTGTGTAGGCTCATTTTAGCCCCTGCATCATCCTTTTTCTCCTCTTAGGATGCTCAAAGACCCCTTTTTAGTAGCTACCTTTGCACATCAGGTTTGCGTCAAACCTTGTGCTTTTTCTGTTCATGATGTTTTGTAGCATGATGTGTCTAGCCACTAGCATGCCACATGGACATCTGTGTGCTACACTAGCATCCTGCAACATTTCAATGTTCAAATGACCACTTTTGAGCATGCTTGCCATTTGTTAGCAAGTTTTTTTGGTGGTAACAGCCTGTGACACCTTGTAATGGCTTGAGAAGCTTCTTTTCCCTCCTCTTTTCTATTTATATGCTATATATTCAATCTATTTTGGCTTTTTGAATCTTTCTAGCTTTGGATCCTACCTTTTCCTCCTCTCTTGCTCTTGTTATCTTTCTTGCATAGCTCCTTATAGATTGCTATATCAGCCTCAAGCTCTCAAGCTCTTACAACACTCTTTGCAACTCTCTTAGCTCTTGTAGCTAGCTTTATCTCTTTCCTTGGCTTCCTTAAGCCTTGCATACGACATCTCCCTTATCTTGTACTTGTGAGCATCTTGGGATTTCTCACATCCCCTATCTATTGCATATTTACTTCGTGATATAGGTTCTCCTCCTTGAGTAGGGATTGCTTTTATCACTCTCACATCCATTTCATTTTAGTCTATTATTTCCCTCTATCTATTTGGTTGTCCATGGAGGTGGGAACACTAAAATGGGGGTTTGACTGAGGAAAACCTCTATATATCCCCAACATTTTCTCTCAATCTTACATATGTAGGTATTGAAGAATTCATTTGATGGAGGATCCATTACTTAAGTTTTTGGGAGCATCTTCTATCCCTTATCCTCTTTAACTCTAACATTTGTACTTCATTTCACTTTAGTCCTATTATATTTTATCATTTTCCCACATTTTGTAAATTCTTAGTAATCTGATTGTTAGAAGTCACTTTGTTGTTTTATGTGACATTCTCAGTTTTTGATCCATATGGGACGCCAACATGCCTTTGGGACTATAGTACGCCTCACTATTTTCCTTGTGCTGCACTATCATCCTTTGGCTGAGAGCGCGTCAGTTTTTTTAGAAAACCTTTTTGATCTAATCTTTTGGATTATATAACTCATGCTTTGTTTGTTGAGGTAGTTTAGGGCAGTTTTCCCATTGGGATTCTCTTGAGAATAAAGAGAATCATGAGTAGTGAATCCCCCTTCTCTACATCTACCTGTTTTAGCAACACCTTATTCCCACAACATTATTCTTCTTCCTCTTCATCATGCTCTTAATAAGGTGGGCCAACTCATCTTAAGTGTACTAGTTCATGAACAAATGAAAATGATAGATGTGGTCATCTAAATAAAGGACAATTATTCTTTAAGGTCCAATGGGGGAAAAAGCCTTGGAAAAAATATTATGGGCCTGAAATTTGTACAAATAGAAGTTAGTTGATAGATAAGTCACCCAAGAAGACTAATAACAAGCCTGTACTCAAAAATTCATCCACACAATAACTCAACGCTAGCTAAATATTGAACTACTATGGATTTGTGATACCATGGATAGAAAGGGTCAATAGAAAATCTACGCCTAACATGGAAAAACCTTTTAAGGTATTAACATACCCATGAATTTAAAGGAAACCTACATTTCAATTAGCACTTAATATTCAAATGAAGTTATGGTGATGGCTATAAGGCTTTATATTTGAAAAATGTAAGTGCATACTCTTGTGTATGGTATCAAATAAATAAGTTCCTAAATTGATACTCCTATTATTCTATAGACCTGAAGTTTAGTATGTTTATAATTCCTATAACGACATTGAAGTTCAAATGTATACTCATCTACTAGTAACAAGTCACTCTATAAAACTTCTTTACTAGTATGTGAAAAATGATATTGATTCCTATTCAACAAAATAATCATCATTTTACCTAGAAATTCCTTGTTTTTGGAATCATATTGTTGCATCATTCAAATTATGCAACCATCAATCATTAGCTATTTCCAATGAAACATAAGCCTTGATTGAAATATTTATTTCAAATATTAATCCATGTCTAACAATAGGAAAAAAGCCCCATATTTTTTTGAAATCTTTTTAATGTGGGCCTTGAAATAGTTATTGTAGTGTAGAAAAATGTGTACCTTGCTCGATATGGGAATAATTAATGATAAATTGGACTTAATGCTGCCTTGATCTAGTGTTGTGAGGTGTTTTACATTTCCACATTAGGTCTTGGGCCCATTTTAAGCTAAGTTAACTTAACTTTTACATCTTCACATTAAATTTGGGAGGCTTGTAAATCAAGTGGACCTGATCTAGTTTTGTAATGTGTCTTACACATTCACATGGGATTTAGAGACCTTCTAAGCTAAATAGATCCAAGTTTTCCTTAATTTAGTTGTAATGTGTTTTACACCTAATGAAGTGTGTAGACTAGAAGAAGGCTTGCAAAGAACAAGGAACAAGTGAAATTTTCCCTCTTGTCTCAAATTGAACCAAAAAGCTTTGATGAAGCCAATAAAGATGAGAGTTGGATGAAAGAAATGGAAGATGAACTCAATCAGATAGAAAATAACCAAACTTGGGAATTAGTTCCTAGGCCATCAAGCAAGAATATAATTCGCACAAAATGGGTATTCATAAACAAATTGAATGAAGCTGGCGCAGTTGTTAGGAAAAAAGAAAGGTTAGTATGAAAATGATATGCTCAAGTAGAAGGTATTGATTTTGAAGAAACATTTTCTCTAGTTGCAAGATTATAAGTTATTTGATCTGCAGGATGATCCTTTTGCAAATATTTAGTAGATGCTCATTCAACCACTTCTTCATTCTCTTTTTCTTGTTCTTCTTCTTCAACTCATGCACCTATGCCATCCTCTTTTGACTCATTTTCAAGGTTGTTTATGTTGGACTTACCTAGATTTGGATTTTCAACACTACAATGGTCATTTGGATGGACTATGGTAGAGAGGTATCATGTGGTATGATGGTTAAGCACAACATCGCGACTGCTCATGTTGGTGTTGACAATATTGCAGTAAAGAAATTGATAAATGGAAGGGAAAAAAATGATGATACATGGCAATAACTTATTCAATGATTTTGCATCCTTGTTGAAAAATCAATATTCGGTCACATGAATCATTTGTGGGTGATTTTTTACTGTGTAACCGTAGACAATGAAAAGGAGTAAAATGGCATGGTGAGAGGTGAATGCTCACAAGATTGATGATGGAGATTTGAATGACCACTTATCTGATGGTCAATATTTGAAGATATGATGATGATGAGGGCCAATGGTTCATGGCACGAAAGGAGAAGATCGATGGACAAAATTCAAAAGTAGATATCTACAACGATTTGGTCTTTGTGAATAGGGGTTACAACTACAAACCGACACAAGAGATAGAATTAATTTGTCTAACTACCTAAATGACCAAAATATGAATATTTGATCTTGAAGACGGTGAAACATATTCCAAAAGTGATTGAAGGAACAAAAGAGAGCATTAAATGCATAATTAGATTTTAGGGTTTAACAGAGAGAATGAAGAAAAATTCTCTACACCAGATTTAATGCTAGGCGGCTCGATGTAGGGAATGATGATATCTGATAAACCTTATTAGATTTCTTTATGATGAGCTGGACAGTGGTGTGTTCATGTGGATCGAGGTACAGGTAGCTTTCTAGTGAAGTTTACAAGCTAAGGAAACCCTAGCAAAAGATTAGATAAGATTTGATCATGTGTGAGAATCTTGAGTCATTGAATGCAGGTCGATGAGAAAAGATAATTTGGGAAATTGTACAAGAAAAGGAGTAGTTGTGTGTGATGCATTGAATCCAAAAGTGAGGAGAAGTGTGAAGATTCTGATAGTGCACAAAGTGCTTAACAAAGTGATGTACAACTGAGAATGCAGTAGACAAGAGAGTGTAGAGAAGAAGAGAGTGCAGAGTAGCGGTGTCTTGCTAAAAGTGCATCTTCAGCAGTAGTAGTGTCAGTTGCAGGGTGTGCAACATTTCATTGTATGTAATGGTGCATCTTTAGGTTGAGTAGAACTTAATTGTATGCACATATGAACTTGTAATCTTGTTGAGGTTGTAGCCTCATTGAACTAAGTTGTAGCTCAGATTAGGTGATTGTAGTCTCCTTGGAGTTGTAGCTCCTAAAACAGGGTGTAGTAGCATCCTTGAAGTCATAGCTTCTAAATTAGGAAGTTGAAGCTTCCTTGGGTTTTAGTCCTAAAATTTTTAATAGAGATTTCATTTGTGGTAGTGGATTTGAGAAATTCACTCAAGAAACTTTTGTCATTGTGGTTTTTCCCGTCTTGGGTTTTCCACCTATATCTGGTGTTATGAGTGGTTGTTTCATGTGCATGTGATTGCTATATTGGTTTATATTTTTATTTGCACATCTGAGTTGTAATGTTGAATATGGAAATAGGCATTCAAGTCTAAAAAATTTTATATCTACTGATTCACCCCCCTCTCAGTAGATCATTGTGTTCTAAAAATTATCACCTAATTGACCATTATTTAGATCTCAAAGGCTGACATTCACCAAAAACATGAATTAAATTGATGAATTCCCACTCAAATTTGAAAAAGACCCCAAATGGGACTCATTTTCCACCCTTGGTGAATGGGTCCCACCAAAGGGGACTCATTCACCCAAGGTGGCGAATGAGTCCCACCTAATGTTTTTGAGGTGGTTTTCAAGGATTTGAATGTTTTAAATGCTTTATGTCATGGTTTAAGTGATTTTATATGATTTTTGAGTGGATTGAGCGTCAAGATCCGAAATAATGGGTCCTAGGGGCCTATAAATGATGATTTAAAAGGGTAATTAAGGCAAGGGTTCCCAATATAGGTCCATATTAGACCAAGGATTGTACTATGTCCAAGAAGGGTGTACAATTTTAGTGGTAGCATCAAGCCCACACTTTAATGCCCATATGACTATGTTCATATGTAAGCTAAAGGACTCTAAACAATACACTTTATTTCATAAAAGGATGCTCATTCAAAAGATGGGAGAATGGAGCCCACAATGTAGTTATGTGCAAAACCACAATGTTAGGAACAACATCCTGTAGCACAAATTCATTAGCTATTTTAAAAATCCTCTTATCTAGCTTCTAGAAATAAAATTCAAGGGTAGATCTATGCCCCCCCTTGATTCTACTTGCTTTACGATGGTGGAATCAAGGTAGCTATCTAGCCACATTGATTAGGGAAAGTCATATCATAGGGAATTTTCAAGTACCATGCCACATTATGATAGACGATTGATGATGTCGGGAGTGGAATCAAAATTCCAACGCAACAAACAACATCAAAAGCAGAGCTCTCGCACCTATTATGTTGATTTGAATGGAAAGAACTTTTTAACCCTAATATGGTAAAAACCCTATATTAACCTTCATAAGAGCAAAAAATGAAGTAAATTCTAACTTACTATTTTATTTAACTTTTTATAGCTTGAAAGTGATCAGAGAATAGTGAAGGATGCCAAGTAGACAACACTACAGGCTTGTGAGACTAAACGTCCTGAGAGATCAGGTGGCACACGGTGAGTGTCATCATGAGGTGAGTTGATTCTACTACCTTCGCTTTGTCTTTTCACATTGATTTGATGCTTTTTACTTATATTTCTAGGTTAATTTAGGGCCCCCAAAAAAAAAATTCAAAGTTTCCCCTTTTTTCACGAAGTGTCCCATTTTTTCGCAAAGTGTTCCTTTTGTTCGCAAAGTGTCCCACTTTTTCACAAAGTGTCCCATTTCATCGCGAAGTGTCCTAAAAGGGATCTAAATTGTCTAGGGCCTTTACGAAAGAACACTAGAGTGACTTTAGTACACTTTTATGATGATTAATGTAGCAATTCAAGATTTTAGACCGCTTAAATGACATATTTTATGCTTTACTAATAGTTACCCACTCGTTCACGTCAGCGGCTGGGTGGCAGGTAGCTTAGCTTTCTCAAAGACTTAGTCCCCACACTTTTAGTGGAGGATATAGAGCTATTACATGATGTAGGGATATATTGGGTGTACCTCATGCCCCCCATGAGGTACCATGATGCAATGTTGATGGCGCTGGCTGAGCACTGGGATTTTGACACCTATACATTCTGCCTTCTTACTCGTGAGATGACGATCACGCTAGAGGAAATCTACTGCAAACTTTGAGTTCCTATTCAGGGTGAGCAAGTATGCTTCTGAGCAGATCAAAAATTCCATGAGAAGAAGGCTGACATGTAGTATTTCTTGAATGAACCAGTGCATGACGAGCGGGTGAGGGCACAGATTGATCTAGAGATGCTATTATATTCACAAGCCCCGGTGGTGAGATGGATCATGATGCATATAGTTACACTGTTACTCTTCCCTGATGGGCAAGGAGTGCACCTAGATGGAGGACTGGTGCACCTGATACGAGGGATGGCAGAGCACCAAATAGTATACACCTAGGGGCACTGTAACCTAGCGCACTTATACTATGATCTTGGATAGTTCATCTTTCGTGAGGTGGACAACATGGTACACTATATGCATCTACAGGTTTGGTGCCGTGAGCATATCACTTGTACTAGACCTATTGATTTCCCATGCATGATAGCCTTGGGGTATCCTTGGACCTTTAGCTATCCTATACGATGGTTTTGGAAATATGGAGACTTACACTTTTGGAGAGTGCGATTTGACCGATTGGAGGAGGACAAGATCCTTTGGAGACCTTATCAGCTCATGCTGCAGTGGCTAGATTACACTAGGTAGATGGGGAGGTTACAGCTAGATAGATTTTTGATTGGTAGACACAATTATGTAGTATGCCCTTTGTACTAAGATCAGGTCATGTGACAGTTTGGGCATATCCAAAACCACCTAGGGAATGAACATTCTTTAGGAGGTCAATGCGGAGTTCCCAGAGACCTAGTGATACAATACGGTTCACCCAATTTAATGTTGTCTACAATGACTTCGAGTACTTAGATCACGGCATGCCTCCAGTCTCTGACATCAGTGCACAAGATCATGAGGAGTAGTGGATAGTATCACAACTAGCTCCCATGTTTCCCATGGATGAGTTGATAGGAGATGCAGGACCATTGCCAAATGAGGGAGATGAGGTAAAGGGTAGGGTTGAGGAGACATCATATAGGGTTGTAGATATATTTATAGATGTGATAGATGAGGAGTACGATGAGGATGCAGATCTTGATTATGATGGCCAAGATGGAGGGGATGAGGATGATAATGAGGAGGATTAGCCCATGAGCAGGGATAATGAGGCAGTAGTTGAGGATCCAATAGGATACGAGTGGGCAGAGCCTTCATCCATTTGTATGACTAGATCACGAGCAACAACTACAATAGGCACTAGTAGCTCCTTGGTCATGGAAAGGCTAGAAAATCCTCCATGCCCCCTACACAGAATGACGTTAATGTTTCACAACCTTCTAGAGATATAGGTGATGATATTTTATTTATTCATGTACTTTGTGTTTATGTTTATGCTATATAAATATCATGATGTGTATTGATTTTTTTATTATTTCTATCTTGCAGGAGTTTCAAGAGATTTTCAAGATCTCTATCGACAAGCAGTTGTAGAGAGAGTGCCCACGTCAGTCAATGAGGAGGCCATAGAATCAGACAATGTGAACTTTCCCATTATGGATTAGGACCTAGATTCATTTAGGCCATTCGTGAGACTACATGCGGCATATGAGAGTCTGAGGAGGTGAGTCTGCCAAGCTAACACTACACTAGATGTACAGTCATCCTAGACCCTAGTAGAGTTTGGGAGACTAGAGTTAGAGGTAGCTCGGTTGCAAGAAGAGAGAGATCAAATTGTAGAAGCACATCGGGAGGCCCTTGGAAAGATATGGGGATTAGAGTTTTCTCTCAAATTAAGTGGATTGTGATCATGATCATAGACCACTGTCTCTCGAGATACTGCCACTGGATCGTCATGAGTACCAGATACCAAGGGATCTAGTAGTCACAGACCTCAGTGATATTGTATATATTGATGAAATGTACACAAAACTTTGATATGAGCATGTGATGTTTTATTACTTGTCTTGACGTGTTGAATGTAAAATGACAATGTGATTAATTAACCTTTTTAAGATTACTTAATGAATAAACTCATGATTTAACATGCTTTATGTGATCTAATTAAAACATATTACAGTTTCTCTTAGATGCAATATTGTGATTAAGTATGTTATGCTAAATTAAATGTACCTATGATCTAATTAAAGAACATTAAATGCTTATTAGGATCTAATTGAACATAACACATGGGATAGGCTTCAATAGCATGATACCTAAAGTAATTAAATAAAAATGAATTAAATAATCACTTTAGTGTTCAAGACACACACATAACTATTTGTCAAGAACAAAGCAATGTGAAAATGTATAAGATAGAATCCAATAGCTCTAGCAACACTAATTTATCATTCACACTATTCAAAGGACTAGACATAATACTGGTGCAGATACACATCATTGATAGGTTCTTTGAGTAGTGTGCCATCTAGTTCTGTTAACATATATGCACACGACCCAAAATTTTTGCCTATTATGTAAGGTCCTCTTCAATTAGGGCTAATCTTCCCTTTTTCATTTGGGTCAGCATTGACGTTGTGTTGATTTTCAATTAAGACTAAATCACCTATGTTGAATGTGCAAGGGATGACATTTTCATTGTAAATTCACTGTCTTCTTTTACAATAAGCCCGAAGATCCTCAAGAGCATTGATGCACTATTCATCAAGCATCTCAAGCTAATGCAATCATTGCTCTTTATAGTTTTTTTCATCAATAAGTCCTTGAAGAGTGATCCTTAATGTAGGAATCTCTAATTCCAAGGACATTATTTCCTCACTCCCATAGACAAGATTATATGGTGTAGTTCTTATGGTTGACTTGACACTTGTGTGATAGGCCCATAGTGTGTATTGCAATTGTGTGTGCCAATCCTTATGATGGTTGTTGAAAGTTTTCTTAAGAATTTTTTAAATTACCTTATTAGTTGATTTAGCTTGGCCATTAGATTGTGGGTAGTAAGGTGTCAAAAAGTGATGTTGTATGTTAAATATCTCTAAGAATTTCTTCACGTCATTATTCTTAAATGGTGTACCATTATTAGAGACTAACGTGGAAGGAAGTACAAAGTGAGCAATAAGTGCTCCAATATGAAGTGACATATTACATCAGTTGTTGTTGATTAAAGGGGAATGGATTCTACCCATTTTGTGAAATAATATGTTGTGGAGATTATTAGCCGATAGGCTATTTGTGTGAACTTTGCTTAGAATTTTCGTCAACCTTCTCAGTTTTATGCTTTTTGGCAGCCAAAAAAAGGTGGTGGGTTGTTTTCCCATCCTGGTGACCTTTGGTCGGAATTTTCGTTAGCCTTCCCAGTTTTTGGGGTCTCCGACACCATCGAAAAAGTGGTAAATTGTTTTTTGATTTTTTAAATAAAAACATTTGGTGCGAGGATAGAGGAGGCTAGCGAAATGGCATGAACATTAATTATGGTATGGTTTATGTGTAGTGGCGATGGTGCAACTAAATTTTTTCTTTAAAGTCCTTGGAAAACAAAGTGAATGTCTATGCAATTTTTGATAACGCATTGTTGGGTGTCATTCTCTAGGTTTATCTTGTTGTTCAAGATAGTTGTGAGTGAGGGAAAGTTTCTATGAAGGTGCAAGTGCATTCATGGGTTGTGGAATTTCTGTGAAGGTGGCTGGAGGTTATATTGAGTTTTTTGTGTCGATGGTTGTGTGGGTTGTGATAATTGTGTGCCCATTTTTTGCAAGTGGTGGAGAAAGAATGAAGGGTAGAGAAAGCAAGTGAGAAGAGGTACATATTGAAAAAACCACTTGTCGAGTATTTTTAAAACAATTTATGTTATTTTCCAAAGGGGATTGTTGATTGTTGCTTTGTAGCTTAGTCTAAATTGTTTGGTTTATGGTTTCCTTGTAGCCACCATGGGTGGAAGGCAATATTGTTTGTTTTTTTCATTTCCTGTGTTGAATTCATATGTTTTTTGTGGGCTTTTTCATCTGGGTTACTCTTGAAACCAATATTGTGTCATTGTATTGATTGATTTTGAAAAGACTGTATAATTTTGTGGGTTTTGGCATGTGGGTGACCGTTGGCTATATTGTTTCATTTGTGGCTTGCTTTTTTGTGTGAAAGGTTATAAAATAGTGAATCTGGTGTGTTTTTGGTGAATTTTTCCATCTGGCTTGTTGTTGAAACCAATATTGAGTCATGTATGGTTCATGTTTTGTGGTGAAGATTTTGAATTGGTCTGTTACTACAAGCTTTATGTTTTTTGTGTGTTTTTCATGAGGGTCACTGTTGAAAGGTGTATTTTTGTGGCGATCATTGCAACACATTGAGATAGTTAATGTTTAAAGGTGTATTTTTGTGGCGATCATTGCAACACATTGAGATAGTTAATGTTATACATGTACCATTGTTTTAGGGTATATTGTTACCTTTCTAAAAAGGGTCTGTTGAGAAAAGACTATAGTTTGTTCACTATGGTTCGACTTTTGTGGGGATGTTTTTGTATGGGTTTTTCACTATGATTTTTAGTGTTTTACGAGTTTGGCCATCTGGGTGATTGTTGATAATAATATTGTTTTATTTATGGCATTTTTTTGTGGTGATGGTTGTAATGCAATAAAATAGTTAATGTTATGTGGTTCATGTTGTTTTTCATAGGGAATTGTTCACTATTGTTGTCTACCTTACCCTATATTGTTTCATGTATTGCTTCCATTTAGTGTGGTCAGGGAAAGGGCTACGGATTATTTTTTGATTTTTATATGAAAAGTGTTTGGTGCACCGATAGACAAGGTAAGTGAAATGGTATCATTCATATATATATATATATATAATAGTGACATAGGAAAGTAAAAATATACTTATTTCTCAACAAAACATTATCAATAATTGAAAGGATATAGCCTTTTCAGGATCTTTCCTTCTCATATAATAACAGTGACAGATCCATCAAGAAATATACTCCTTATGAAAAAAACCTTTTATATATATATATATATGTATGTATGTGTATATGTATACATATATCTATAAATGTGTATATGTATATATGTATAATAGTGAGACACGAAAGTAAAAATATATGTATTTCTCAAGAAAATGTTTTTAAAAATACCCGATGTGAGCAAACATAGAGTGTACAACATTAACTATTTTATTCTATTGCAACTGTAACCAAAAAAAAAAGCCATAAACTAAACATCATTGGTTTCAATGGCGAGATAGATGGAGAAACCCACAATATATATATATATATATATATATATATATATATATATATATATATATATGATAATATATATATATACTATATGACTAACATGATATATATATCTGTTGTGTGTGTGTGTGTGTGTGTGGCTGCCTTATTTCTCCAAGCCTCCAAACATAGCCAAAAAATAGAAACCATAAATAGAAACCCATAAAAAATCACATCAAATCCATGCAAAACCATACACACAAAACACGAACTATAAATGAGACAAGATTTTGTTTGTAGAAACTATATTGTATTTTCTTAACAACTTAATCTATATATGTATATATATACATGAGAAATATATATATGTGTATATGTGTATATGTATATATATGTGCGTATGTATATATATCCCACAATATATATATATATATATTATGCATACATACTAACTTGATAAATATATGTGTGTGTGTGTGTGTGTATATGGGTATATGTGTTTATGTGTGTATATATATATTGATATTGTTGTATGGTTTATGTGTAGTGGTGATGGTGCAAGTAACATTTTTCTTTAAAGTCCTCAAAAAACAAAGCGAATGTATGTGCAATTTTTGTTAAGGCATTGTTGGGTGTCATTCTCTAGATTTATCTTGTTGTTCAAGATAGTTGTGAGTGAGGAGGGAAAGCTTTTGTGAAGGTGCAAGTGCGTTCATTGGCTATGGAATTTCTGTGAGGATGGGTGGAGGTTATTCTAATTTTTTCACATGTGTGGATGGTGGTGTGGGTTGTGATAATTGTGTGCCCATTTTTTGTTGGCGGTGGAGAAAGAATGGATAGGTAGAGAAAGCAAGTAGGAAGAGGTGCATATTGAAAAAACTATTTGTCGAGTATTTCTAAAACAATTTATGTTATTTTCCAAAGGGGATTGTTGATTTTTTCTCTGTATAGGTTGCGTTGTTTTAGGGTACATTGTTAACCAAACAATAGTCATTTTCACAAACAATATACTCTTTTCTCAACAACACCTTATTAAAATTAGAAGTAATCAATAGTACCTTATCACATAAACAATATTCCCTACCAAAAATAACAAATTCACAGTAACCAACCCAAGTAAAAATATACTCATTTCTTTACAAAAGCTTACCAACAATAGAAACAATATAGCCTTCTCAATAGTGCACTCTTGAAAATTAACAGTGGAAAACCCATCAAAAAACATACTACTTTCTGTAAGAAACTTTCTTCAAAATTGAAACAATGCACCTTTTTCAATAACACCTTATCGAATATGATACAATATAGCCTAACACAGAGAAAAATAATGAACAATTCCTAATGTAGCCAAACATGCAATGCACAACTTTAACTATTTCATTTAGTTCCACCCATAACCACAAAATATAAGAGGCTCGCCCATATACAACTAATGTGTATACATATATGTGTATATATATTTATATGTCTATATGTATATATGTATATATATTTGTATGTGTATATGTATATATATGTATGTGTATATATATATGTATGTACATACACATATTTATATGTATTTATATATGTATATGTATATATGTATATATATGGATACAAATATATGTATACACATCTATTTAGATATAACAGTCTTTACATATATAGATATTTACATATGTACATATAGATATATATATATCTGGCTATATGTCCGTGCTTTTGATAATTAAGCACCACATGAAGCACGCCTGTAACTCATTTTAATAAGAAAAATATATTAAACAAGACATTATTTAAAAAAGGAAAACAAAGCATTCAAATTTATTGTTTTGAGAAGATAGTTATTTATTTCAAAAAAAAATTTATTTCTTTCATTCTTGAAAAAGGGATTCTTATAACAACAGTGTTTCTATTAAACATGCTAAAGAACACTAGCCACCACATACATGTGTTGAATACCTTTTAAATATTAACAGTGGCAAAGCCATCCATAAATATACTCCTTTCTAAACAAAACCTTATCGAATATTGGAACAATATACTCTTTTCAACAACACCTTATGGAAAATGAAACACTATAGCCTCAGAGAGAGGACATTAATCAAAAATAGTTGATCTAACCAAACATAGAGTGTACAAAATTAACTATTTTATTTTGTTGAAACCATAAGCAAAAAATAGAATCCATTAATCAAATATCATTAGTTTCAACAGTGAGCTAAATGGACAAACCTACAAAACTATAGCTATAGAGTCCATGCAGAATGATAGCCATATAATGCAACCATAAATGAAACAATATTTATTTTCCAAATAATATTGTCTTCTATCAACATCACCTTATCAAAAATTGAAATAAAATAGCCTTTTGACATAACCTTCTCGAAAATGAGACAATACAGGTCGAGGTGGACAATAACAATCGAAAAACAACTACATAATGTCAAAAAATTTATTTCATTAGCTCTAAAATAGAGAATATAGCCTTCTCAACAACATAGAACCAACATTAACTATTTTATTCTATTCTAGCCATAACCAAAAAATATTCAATGGTACCTTGTCGAAAATAGTGCAATATAGCTTGTAGTGCAAAAATATTAAAGTTTACTCTTTCTTGAATGGAGCCTTATCAAAAAATTGGAAGATACTAGCCTTTGTAGTAGTGCGCTATCAAATAATTGAAGTAATATAGCTTCTTCAGTAGGATCCTATCAAAAATTAAACATAGCCTAAACTAGAGGCCAACAATTAACAATCAATAATCAAAACAAATATAAACAGTATAACATCCAAGATACACAACAACAACCAACAAAACAATGCATAATGGAATGGAACAAATGCATATATATATATGTAATGCATATATATGTATATATACATATATATATCTAAATCTATATATATATATATATGTATATATGTATATATGCATATATATATGTATATATGTATATATGCATATATATAAATCTATATATATGTATGTATATATATATATATACCAGCTATTTTCAACAACACCTTATAAAAAATTGAAACAAAATAGCCTTCTCAACAAAACCTTCTCAAAAATGAGAAAATATAGGCTGAGGTGGACAATAACAATCGACAAAGAACTGCATAATGTCAACAATTTTATTTCGTTAGCTCTAAAATAGAGAATATAGCCCTCTCAGCAACATAGAACCAAAACATTAACTATTTTATTTTGTTTCGAATACCTAACAGAAAATCTTCAATGATACCTTGTCAAAAATAGTGCAATATAGCTGCGGTGTAGAAATATTAAAGTTTACTCTTTCCTAAATGGAGCCTTATCAAAAAATTGGGAGAAACTAGCCTTTGCAACAATGCACTATCAAATAATTAAACAACATAGCCTAAACCAAAGGCCAACAATTAACAATCAATAATTGAGAACAAACATAAACTATATAGCATCTAGGATATGCAACAACTTAACCAACAAAACAATGCATAATGGAATGGAACATATATATATATATATATATATATGGATATATATAAATCTATATATATGTATGTATATATCTATATGTATATATATACATATATGTATCTATATATAAATCTATATATATATATATACATATATATACTGGCTATTTTTTGTGAACTTTGGTTGGAATGTTCATTGAACTTCCTGAGTTTAGACTCCTTAGCTCTAGGGTTAGGGTGGTGGGTTTTTTTCCTGTTTTAGTGAGCTTTGGTTGGAACTATCATGGGCCTTCTAGGTTTTTGAGGTCTTCGTCATCGTGGAAAGGGTGGCAGGTTGTTTTTGGGTTTTAAAAATAAAAAGTGTTTGACGCACCATAAGGGAAGGGCTGTGAAATTGCATTAACATTAATTGTTGCATGGTTTCCATGTAGTGGTGATGATGCAAGTGACATATATCTTTAAAGTCCTCAAAAAAAAAAAGTGAGCATCTATAAACTAATAGTGCATTGTTGGGTGTTATCCTCTAGGTTTATCTTATTGTTCAAGATAGTTTTGAGTGAGGAGATATCAAAAATTGAAACAATATAGCCTTTTGAAGAGAAATATACCCTAGGATACACAACCACAACCAACAAAAACTAGAAAAGGTTAAGAATTATATTTTTTTTTGTCCATAGCCACAAAACAGAACCTGCAAAGAAAAACCAACAAAGATTCATAGGAAGCAACCCAAGTAAAAAATATACTTATTTCTCAACAAAGGCTTGTCACAACTAGCAACAAAATTAGCCATTTTAGCAATAGTCTACTATGGAAGAATAACAAATAAATGTGAAATTTAGTGTGGTGAACATTTATATTTGATAGACAATATGTAAATCAGCAGATTTAAAGAGTTTTATTATGTATAATACAAAATATGGAATACACGTGTAGTGCAAGGGATATATATATATTTCAGTGTAGTTGCAGTAGGTGGAAGGAAATATTGTTTGATTGTGTGTTGGCTTGTTACTTTGTATCTGTGTGTTTTTGCTATGTTTTTCCTATCTTGGTCACTATTGTAACCAATATTGTTTGTTTTCCTGTTGCATTGTCGTTTTGTGTTTTTGTGCACTATTTTATTGCTTTGCAACTATTTCCACTACATGGAAACCATGAATTAAATAATATGTTCCAAGCTATTCAACAACGATGAACAATGTCTCTATATATGTGTGTATATATATGTATATGTATGTGTATATATATATGTATGTATATATATTTATATATATGTGTGTGTGTGTGTGTATAATATATATATATATGTAAATATATATGTGTATATATGTGTATGTATACATATATGTATATATATGTTTGTGCATATACATGTATGCATATATATATATGCAGGTATATATATTTGTGTATATGTATTTATGTATATATGTATATGTATACATGTATGTGTGTATATATATATAAATTCCAGGGGAAAGGTAAAAAAATTAATAGGATATGCATCTAAGTTTGTTGGGATGAAGAAGCAAGGGAGCTATTTTGGCCTGCAAAGAATGTAATGAGGCATTATAAAATCCATGGAATTTTCCATGACTTTAGAATTCATGGCATTTTCTAGGGAATCAAAAGCTGTGGTATTTTCCATGGGTTTTATAGCACTGCAGGGCAAGACCATTGCTCAATGTTTGCTTGTGCCTACTTGCGGTATGTTTCCCGATGTGTGGAATATTAGGGGTAATTACAACCATCCCTACAATATGGATACCATACAACAATTAATGTTGGTGCCACAATGTCTTGTTCTTGTGTAGCTGTTGCACATGAACAATGCAACCTTATCAAAAATTGAGAGAAAGTAGTCTTCCCAACAACAACCTATCAAAAATTGAAATACTATACCCTCTTTAGCAACACCCTATTGAAAATAAAACAAGATAGCCTAGGCCAGAGAATAGGAAGTATCAATGCATAATGGAACCAAGCAAAAAATGTATAACAAAAAGAAATAATTAGGAAAGACACTTCAATGTTGTATATAACAGTTAATATAAAGTATATCATTTGAAGTGTGCCCTGTAAAGGTTCAAATAAATAACTATTTTCAAAAAATAATAAAAATTGGGAAGGCTATGTATGTACATTCCTCACATCTACTTTGACATACATACAAATCTACACAGGAAAAATTAATATTGTCTCATCTATGGCTTTCATTTTGTGCAAATGGTTGTAATATATTAAAATAGTTAGTGTTGTTTTCATAACACAATGCTAATTGTTGTTCTCTGCCTTTGGCTATATACTTTCATTTGAAATGCAAAATAAAATGGTTAATATTATAGAGTTAATGTTGTTATCAAGAAGCCATTCTTGACTTTCATATTGATTGATTTCATATTGACTATCAATAGAAATCTACATATACAAAATTAGATGCGGAAAATAGTATAATGAAATACTCATAATCAACAATGGGCAATGGAATGTAACATAATGTGTTTAAGATTAACTATTTTATTCCATTTCTAGCATAACCTGAAACGTAAACCCTTGAGGAAGTACATAGATTGTCCACCACGTTCATGAATAGTGAAACCAATCTTTCTTGACACACTTAAGATACAGGGTATCATTGCAACAGGTGCTTCTTGAGGCTAGGAAAAATAATAACTAAAAATATTTTGTGAAGGTGGTTGGAGGTTATTTTGGTTTTTTTGCATTGGGTGATGGTTGCAAAATGAAATGTAGCTTAGGCTAGAGTATAACAATGAATAATGCCTTATGCAAATCAATATAAACTATATAGTGTTCACTATTTTTTAGCATTTTAACCATGGTGAAAAAATGAAGGGCGTGAATCAAAAATTTGTTTCTCCCCTATGTGTAGATATGTATGTATGTCAGAGTGCAAGTGAAGAACATTGATACATATCGATTTGGAATGTTAATTTTTGTTGGGACATTCTTGGAATGATAGGTTGTATTCTTGTTTTTATATGGAACATTGGTGCCGCCATTGATCAAATTGATGGACAATGAATGTTCTAGGTTTCTTGTCTTAGTGGAACATAGATTGTTTTTGAAATCATTTATGAAGAGTTCTATAAAACATGTAGCTTTTTTATACTATTTGTTTTCTTTCATATTATAAATATCCGAACAAAAGAAATTGAAATGCAAAAAAATTATAATTTAAAGTTTGGGTGTAATGCCCCGTCTAAATAACCTAAGAATGTTGCAAAAGTGATATAAAAGTGTAATAATTTTTTTTTTAAAGTGTTAATAATATGTTAATTAGTTGCATACATTCTTAGGTTACAATGACGTTACACTACTTTAAGTTTTCCATAAGCGACTTAAGTACTTCGCATTGCTCCCAATTAAATCATAACATAAGATAACATTGCATAATATTAAATTTCCATTCAAGATAACATAGTAAAATACAAATCATTTTTCCATACATTACATTGATAAGATATTACATTGCTCATTCATCTGATGAGATAGTTCAAATAACCGTTACAATTTTACAAATGATCACCTCTT
The DNA here is from genome assembly GCA_007258455.2 of Sequoia sempervirens. Lineage (NCBI taxonomy): Eukaryota > Viridiplantae > Streptophyta > Pinopsida > Cupressales > Cupressaceae > Sequoia > Sequoia sempervirens. The sequence goes on along the minus strand of VDFB02262121.1, from coordinate 17,684 downwards.
ATACAATTGAGGGATGCTTTCAAATACATGTTTACAAAGTACAATGAAGAAAGTATAGAAGGAGGAATCCATGTGCGAGCTCTCCATCCATGAAGCGCTCTATGCAACGAACATACTGGGGACCCAACAGAGTAAGGTGCACGTTCCACCCAACCATGTGGTACCCGTAGGTCCACCCCCCGTGCTAGGAGATAGTAATAAGGCTACCTAGACCAAATCTACTAACCCTAGACACTAGTACATACAACTATAGGTTACATTGCTTCCAGATTTGACAATTGATTTGGTACACAATCATAAGGTTTAAATGTTATTCTAGGTGGAGTGTCATCACAACGATGCAATGGTTACCCTGGTGTTTCTTCCTAGGTCCCGGCCCCCAATCCTTGGGTTACCCTGGTAACCTCTTACGAAACCCGGCCCCTATTGCAATCAGTTGTGGAATCAAATGTCCCTTAAGAAAACGAGACATTGATTTGCCATTCCAGGCCTTCTCGACTTATACTCATAACTGTAGAAGCTTATAAGTCATAAGCGAGGCATAAGCATCTTATTACATGTTTTAATTCTATCTATTGTGTTATTTAATTTTCACTGACTTACTTAACTAATCGTAAGTTACCCTGACACCACTTTGTGTGTCGGCCCTTACGACTAGCCACTCCCCTAAATATAACAAGGTTTCTAAGTTTTCATGACTAGGGTTTACCATATACAAAATTTTACATCACACAATGATAAATAAATCATAACAATACCATCACCATGTTTAACTCTTGCACAAACCCAAGTTGATAAGGAAAACTTTGAAAACAATCATACCCCCATTTTACCCAATTTTACTCTGGAAGACTTGAACAGTTAAATACTTTCCCGACTTGCCTAATCACAGAAGTAAAACAATTATTTTGAACAATTGGATATAATCTTCTTCCATTTGGATACGCTAAATCCATATATATCAATTTGATAACAATATATATATATATATATTCAAAATAAGAAACTCAAGAAAATTAACCATGTCAATTAAATCTATTTTCTTTGATTTTCACAATTTCACTATAAAATTATATCCTATTATTTTCGCAATTTAAAAATAGAAAATAATAGTATATATATATAAATATATTCTATTAATCTTATTTACTCCCATAATCTTTATAAGTATATATTCACATACATAAACATATATACATATATGAATATATATTTATATATATATATATATATATATATACATACATATATATATTGTTATAACCAAATTTCATTTTAATAAAATTCCCAATTCATAACAAATTAATGAAAATATTATAAATTAAATCATATTTAAATAAAATTTCGAGATTTACATAAAATCGCGAATTTTATTTTAAAGCAAATTTTATACACAGCATACAAAACAAACAAAGCTTTATAATGGTAAGGCTACGGATTTACCCGTAGCCTTCCATTAATAAAGCTGGCCGGCTGCTGGTACGCAGCCTTGCCAGGCTGCGTCAGCAGTCATCGACTGCTGTGCGCAGCCTTGCCAGGCTGCGCCCAGCACGGACATCCATGGGGAGGGTTTCGGCCCTCCCCAATAAAATTCAAATTTTTTTTTAAAACATATGAAATTTTATACTGTTTTTTTTTAAAAAAAACGAAATTTAATAAAACAGTATTTAACACAGAAATTTATTCATACGGAAAAATTTAACGAAAATTTCGCCGGCGGAATTTAATTCCGTACGGCGAATTTTCAATAATAACAATTTTCTTTTATAAAAATTTCTTCAATCATAATCACACTATTTTAAAAGAAAATAACACAAATTATCAAGGTATTTCAATAATACAGAGAATAATTTTCTGGTAAAATAATTTCTACAAATTTTGGGAAAATTATTTCTGTACAGGGTAATTTTCTCCATTCTCTAAAATTTTAATCCAATAGGATTTTTCCAAAATTTAACAGAAATAAGTTTTATTCAAAACCAATTTTAACAGACAATTAAATATTTATAGAAAGATTTTCCAAGATCATATACCCAGAAGATGAAATCTCATCAAAAAGATTTTCTTTACAAATAGATCACAAAGAAAATCAACATCACAAGAAAAATACCTGGATAAATAGCTGCCTTGAAGAATGTAACCCTTTTGCCTGTAGAAAGTAAATCCCTGTAGCTCTTCAAGAAAATCCCGTGATCCACAAGATTACCAACCAACAAATCTCCCAAGCAAGATAAATTCCACAAAGATATAACAACCCCAGAGAGGTAACAAATCTTAAGAATTCCAAAATTTTACACAGAGAAGAATAATTTTGCCAGTGTCCAGAAAATATCCCCGAGGCAACAGAATAACCCCGTACAATTTCCCGAGATCCACAATAACCTCCGTGAAATTTTTTAACAACCCCAAAGTAATTATGGCACTCATACACATGTCGAGAGGTTGTTGAGAAAATATCTTCTCCACCTCTCGGCAGTTTTTGCCATTTAAATTTTGCATGTAATTTTAATTAATAAATTTTAATTTTAATTTTAAAAATCAAAATTTCAAATCACATGCAATAATTTAAATTATATTTTTCTAATATTCAAATTTACATGCAACTTAATTAATTTTATTAAATTTAAAATTTAAAACTCATTTCACATGCATATTCTAATTTAATTTATTTAAATATAATATAATCTATGCACTTAATAATTTAATCTGATTAATTAATTTATTTAATTAAATAGTTAAATCCTTTTAAAGATTAACTATTTAACTAATTAAACTAACTAATGTATTAAATAATTAAGTAAATAAATTTCAATTATATTTAAATATTAATTTTAATAACAATAAATACAACACAATAAATAACATTAAATATAAACAAATTTACCTTTTTCAAGAACAATTTAACCAACAGAAACGCATTACAACCTATGACTCAAAACTGAAAACTGAAATTGTACTAAAACTAGGGTTAAAGACTGGACTAGGATTAACCTAACTACTATCTCCCTTTCAACAATTCCGTTGAGTCTTGACACGCTCAGACCTGATTACACAGGTGGAGTCGGTGTCATGTACCTGTAAATCCTGCAACCAAGCAAACAATGTACATGTATATATATATATAAAGCAGTAAACAGGCACACCGTGCGGAGAAAATCACAGATATCACAGGGCACTCGCAAGCGAGTGATGTGATTCTGTTCTCCACACCAATACACTCATAGAAGACTGACTCAATACATGTTGTTAGTCCATCATAAGCATATGCATAACCATAACAACTGAAATTAAGCATCTACGCTAAATCATGTCATGTCTGAAAACAATAAACATCACACAGAGTATCATCATGTCATACAATAATCCATCATCGCTCAAAATCAGCGATCCAAATATCCAACAAAACAACATAAGTCTAACAACATGAGAAAGTATCAACAGAAAGCATAGCATAAACGGAGGGGTACTAATGGGATTGGTTTAATTGAATCTTTGGTTGTTGTGTTGTTCTCATAATAGACCTTGTGGCGAGTCATCGGTGTTGCAGCTTCGTCCTTTTCAAAGAGCAGCCCCAACAATCTCAGTAGACTCTAGCTCTCCCCAGGTTGCTCGACAACCCTTTGGCACTGAACCTGTAAGTGTGTTCCTTGTTTATTTTTTGTTTCTGGCACTTGTATTGGGTGTTTTCCATGTTCATTTAGAAAAATGCAACCATGTTGTGCTTGCATTTGTAGCCATTCATTTGTATAGTCTTACTTGTTTTTATTTGAGGTATTTATGTGGCCCTCACATTTTTTCTTAGTTGGCTATTTGGGAGTAGGCTATCTATAGCTATTTATGTGGCTTCCATTTTAGTGAACTTACATATAACTTAAGTCAGCAGTGGCCTAAACATTTCTTTCACGATTGATCCCAATGGTTGACATTTTATTTACTTGTTTGGAGGTTTGGTGAGAATGCATGACACTCCATGAGCCAATATGGTGGGGTGGACATTGGGCCTTCTTTTCTTATGTTGAAATTGCATTCCGCAACATGCACCAGGTATGCCTATATTTTAATTAATTCATTCCTCCCATTACAAGTCCATAGCAAACATTGTCTATTTGAAAATAATATAAATTTCCCAATTATTGAGCTAAGTTTTAAATGCAACCTATTATTTGCTCACTGGGAAAATATGCAGCCGATACATAGAGCAATGTTGTTCCCACAAGTTGTTTCAAGTGATTTTTATTTCATTTTCCTAGGAAACAACCATATGTGCCTAGATTTAAACTTATCTATATGGGTACAGGATCATCATGGAAAAATAGACCCTTAAGTGGCAAAAAATTCAAAAACATCAAAGTTAGGAAACTTGATGTAAAAATTTGAATAAGTTATCGATATTATTTAAAAAATATGTAATAATAGAATTTGTAGAAAATTGAATGTAGTTTCTAAAATACTAGGTTTATTTTTATTTTTAAAATCTATTTGGTGAAAATTTGAAATCTCAATGCAGTAGTACTTAAATTTCAGGGAAAAAATAAGAAGTAGGTGTCTATCTAACCACCCTAACCACAATAAAATGATAATATTTTCTTATAAAATTTTAGATATAAGTAGATGAATCATGTTCAGATGTGATGCATATTTTTTTGTAATTTTTTTCCAAGTAAATAATTAATTATGAATTTTTTATTAAACAACTTTTAAAAAATATAAAAAAACTTGTATGTCTGACCACCTTAACTTGGTCAAAACTTCATGAAATACAATTTTTCTTTTTTTAATCCTATAGTATGTGAAACATAGAATGTGATGCATGTTTTGGATTTAGAAACTATGATATTGTTTGAAAGCTATAAAAAATTTCAATCAACTTATCAATCAGGACTTTAATCGTAATTCGAATAGAAAATGAATAATCATTATTTATTAAATTCAAAGTAAGGCATAATTTATATTGGTGGAAAGATAAGAATCTCCTTTAAAAACCCTTTTCATTTCATCTATTTTGGGTAAGAAAAAAGTTGTCAGCCACATACCCATCATATTGCCACTTTTTGGCCCATCATGATCCTGCACATACCCATATTTGTTCTTGTATCTATTGATAGGTTCATGTTGGAAAATATATTTTCTAGGTCTTTGTTGAACTCATGATTGTCTCATTGAAGGGTTTTCTTCTGTGCAGATGGTTGTAACACTATAAAGTTTATGATTTTTTCTACAAGGCATTGTTATCTATTATTTTATAGCTTCTCAGTGTGTGCCAGCCTTCCTACAACCTTTTCCACGACTGTCGAAAGTCTATTGATACGGGAAGGGTTGCTAGCTAGCCAAGAGGCTGCCAATTTCAATTGTACTCTGTAAGGCACTTTTGGCTGTCATGCTCTAACTTTGGTTATAATCTGAGGCTACAAACCAGGAGTCAACAATGCCTTTTTGTAAATGGCATAGATTGTTCATTTGCTTTGTTGACTTCAGAATGCTAAATATTTCTTTGTGCATATATGCCAACTATTATATTGCTTGTTGTATGTGTTTATGTGGATTGTTTGATTGCTTTGGGGCTTTCACCACTACATGGAAACCATAAATTAAATAATTTGTTAGAAGCTATTTAAGAACAACCAAGAATGTGTATATATCTGCATCTAACATCATATTTATATATATTGGTCAAACTTTTTTTTTTGAACTACATATATATGCATTGCATCTATTGGATTCATGTGTACCATTCTATCGCTTGGAAGTATATAAGTAGGATAAAGTGTGTTTTTTTTTTCTTGTCTTTTGTTTCTTTTTTGCTTTGTCCAAATATGTATGTGAAATTAGATCTAGGCAATGTTGATATATACTACTTGCCATGTTTATTGTTTGGTGAATTATCATGGTAACATTTTTTCGTGTATGGGGTCCATATATTGGGGATGGTTGCATAATAGCTTGCATTTAAAACTTGCCAAAGTAATTGGGCAGTTTATGTTATTTGGACTAAGGAATTGTTCAGTGTTGGTCAGTGGATTGGGCTGCACAACATAGGTAGCAAACATTGTAGCCATAGCCTATATAGTAAGTCTAATAAGGCACATGGATTTTACCATTGATTAGGCTGGTGAATGATGTATCTTATGTTTGATTTCATATTTTGTATGTGTAGATCTATGTGTTTTTCACATTTCATGCAAACAAAATTCATATGTTTGAGGCCCATCTATGGATATATATGTGTATTGTCTAGGAATAGCTTTGGATACATATATGTGTGTATAGATTTCCCTTTGTAAATGTATATCTGTGTAGGCATGGTTGCAAACTAATAAAATAGTAGATGTTCTTCACGATGGGTTGTTGCTGGCTATTCTTGTGTTGTTTCAAGGGTAGTTGTTATTTGTCTAGGCCTCAATACCAGCTTGATTGATGTTGTATCTCATAGTTGATATTTAGCCTTCCATTGTAACAAACCGTTATTGAGGTCTAAATAGGTAAGAACTATGCTTTAACATTGATTGTTTTATTAATTTCCAAAGATTGTGACTACACAGGGACCATATGTCAATTAGGCTTGATGCAAACCAACGTTTAATTTTGCTGGCCTTCTTTATTGATGCATCAAATGCTTTTCATTTAAAAATTAATAAATATCCACCAGCTTTATTGAGAGCTAAAAAAATGGGAAGGCTAGCGAAAATACCGACCAAAGTTCACAAAAATAGGGGGTAACCACCCATCATGCATGTGAGTTGTTACACTTCATGATCAGTTCCATAAACCTTGCATCCTACAGATTCCATAAATTACACACCCTTGTTTAAATACCGACCCAGAAGCGGAAACCTGCGAAACAAAAAAAAAAACATAGTTACAAACTAGTTTAAATCCACATCCATAAAACATGAACCTTGAAGAGATACCCATAGAAGATTGGTGGAAACAAACCGATACAAAAATATACTCTTTTGTCAATAGAATCTAATACAAAATTGAAACAATACAGCCTTCTCAACAACACCTTCTCGAATAAGAAACAATATAGCTAGAGTAGAAGAACAATAATAAACAATGGCCAATGAAATCTAACACAAAGTGTATAAGATTAACTATTTTGTTTTGTATATATATGTATGTGTATATATATATGTATGTACATACATACATGTATATGTATATATATGTATATGTATATATATGTGTGTGTACACATATTTCTATTTTATTCTGTTACACTTATATATATATATATATGTATGTATGTATGTATATGTATGGATACATGTATGTATATATATATGTTTGTGTATATATATTTCTATTTTATTATATATATATATGTATGTATATGTATATATATGTATGTACATACATATATATTTGTTTGGACATTGACCCAAGCATAGAAACCCACAAAACACAAAAAATCACAGCTAGAAACCCCTGAAAAACCACAGCCATGAAATGAAAACCTTAAACTAAAAAATAGTTTTTATCACAAACAATGCAGTCTTCCCTCAATAGCATGTTATCAAATTTTGAATCAACCAACAAAACCTTATTTTAGATAAAGAAGTATAGCCTACAAAAACTCATGGACTGCAACTGTAGCAATAGGTGTTGCCACAATAGTTGTTTACAATTTCTGGGAGGAATTGATTTTTGTTGAAATCACATATTTTTAGAAAATATAATGATGTAAGCCTTGAAAAGTTCCATTTAAATAATTCCAATTGAAGAGAGTTTGATCAAACTACCTTAAATCAAACCCCCTTGGATAGAACCCCACTAGTTTTAAACCATACCTATAATAGAGTCTCCTTTACACCTATCAAAATCCTGATAAAAAACTTCTTTTGGGGGATCAAATGAATTCATTTTAAAAAAAAATTGCAAGTATGTATTCCTTATTATAATCTTCCCAGAAAGTATAATTTTAAATAAATTTAATTTGATTATTATATTTATTTTTTATTTCTCAGAAATGTAGGTTTTTCACTAAAAATCAAGCTCTTTGTTATGTACATGTGGAAAAATAGCAGATTATTAAAAAAAAAATTAAAAATATTAGTGCACCAGATATTGAAGTCCTTGATCCAACAAACAAAAAAAATTGAATTTCAATACATACAAAGAAAGTTACACGTTATATGGTCGCGCTATGTCTAAATTATAATTGGTTTGAATTCGAAACTTTATTAAGGAAAAAATATTCAATAAAATACTATCTAACCACATGGAAGCACTAGATATTAGAGTTTCAAATCTAAATTTGAAAGAATTAGAATTTTATCCTTCATGGAAAAAAAAATTATGCATTATATGGTGAGAGTCACTTTTTAAAAACATTGTTTTCTGAAAAAAAATAGTTTTCGAGGGAGATGGAAAAAGAAGTGAAATCTGATTCCAAAAATTTTGAAAAAAATATATTTAGAATCTGTAGACAAAATTTCATGAAACTCTAGTTTGCATCATCTTCAAATACCTCATGGTTTAGCTGCTATAGGTGCCCGAAAGTGAAGATTTAGTTAAAAATATATATTTCAGTGTCCAGTTTGGCCAAAAATTGTAAACCACTATTGTGGGATCACCCAATATGTCAAATACATTTCCCAATATGCACCTCTTTTCACCAACTCTATTGAAGCTACCTTGTTTCTACAGTCCTGCAACCATAGCCACAACATGGAAAGCATAAGGAGAAACCCACAAAAACATGACAGTATCAAATCCATGCAAAACCATACGCACACACTACGAACCATATATAAGATACTATTTTTGTTTCTAGGAACTATACAGTATTTTTTGAAGAGGAGCTAATCAACATTTGAAACAATCAACAGTACCTTATCAAAAATTAGATAGCATGGCTTGGCATAGACCATGAACCACAAATCAAATACTATTACTAGTGGTTTTCCCAACATGCACCTCTTCCCACTTGCTTCGATCACACCTCTTCTCTCTAGCTTTCTTGCACAAAAAAAGAGCAAAGTATTATTACAGGTGATAGTTTCCTTTTTCTTTGCAAAGATCACCCCATGCAAAAAACATAGCATAACCTCCACCCACCTTCGCAAAAGTTGCACAAAGCTTGATCGAGCTAGCACCCTCGTAGAAGCTTACCTTCCTTGCTAATGCATTTGATAGCATGTATAGCAACAAAATGACACCAAACAATGTCTTATTGAAAATTCCCCATATATTCATCTTGTCCCTGAAGCATTAAATGACAGTTGTTATTACAACCATTGCCAGTACATGCAAAGCATACAATAATTAATGTTGAAGGGAACTAGTGTTCAATTGCAACAACCTTCTATGTCCATGTTGCATGGAATATGCCACCCTAATCCCAAGATACCCAACAACCGACTCTGCCATATTTTACATGGCCACTGATGGGGTAGAAATATATTTCTATATATATGGATATATATATATGTATGTATGTGTATGCAATAACATATATATATATATATGCATATATATGTATGTATGTATATATACATATAGAAATATATATATTTATATATATGTGTGTGTATGTATATACATACATACTAACTTAAGAAATATATATATATATATATGTGTGTGTGTGTGTGTGTGTGTGTGTATGTATATACATATGAATACATATAATGACAAGAGGAGTGAGGTTGGTGCACAAAGGTTGCATGAAACAATTGATTTCATCAAGGGAAAATGGGTCAAGAGTGTGGAATGTTTCATGAAGCCTCTGTGCATCAAGCTCATGCCTATTATCATGTTGTCTTTTGTATGTATCCACAAAATCCTACTGCTACTCATTGACCTTCAATGAACATATATATATACTATATATATAGTAACAAATATAAAAACATACTGGCTTGCATGAAACACTACTTTCTCAACAAAACGTCATTGAAAAATGGACGAATACAGCCTTCTCAATAGTACCTTCTCGAAAATGAAACAATATTGCGTAAGACAAGTATAATCACCAATGCCCAATGGGGTGTTTGAGTTGTAGCTATATTGAATTTGTATACAAGGTAAGGCTATATGTTATTCTTTCCATCTCTTCTTTTGTAACTACATCAGAAATTGTTTGACACAAATGCCACATTTGTATATATTTTTAGCCATAGAACAAAATTCGTAAACTAAAACCCAAAAGGTTTCACTAAAACAAACCATATTTAAAATATACTCATTTCTTAATAGAACCTTATCAGAAAAATTGATACAATATAGCCTTCTCAATAGAACCTTCTCAAAAATTGATAGTGACAAACTGATGCAAAAAATATACTTCTTTTTGAACATAGCCTTAACAAAAATGAGAACAATATAGTATTTTCAATAGCACCTTATCAGAAATGAAATAATATGGCCTAAGGTAGAGAACAATAATGAACAATACCCAGTGCAATGAAGCATAAAGTGTACGACATTAACTATTGTATTTTGTTCTAACCATAACCAGAAAATAGAAGCCATAAATCAAGCAACATTGGTTTCAACAGTAGCCCAATTGGAAAAATGCACAAAACTCTAGCCACAAAACCCATCCAAAACAATGGCCACATAACGGAACCATAAATAAAAAAATATTTATTTCAACAAACATTAGAGTCTTTTCTCAATGGCAGCTTATCAAAAATTGAAACAATATAGCCTTTTGAGCAGAACCTTATTGAAAATGGCACAATATAGTCGGAGCTAGACAACAAAAATCCTCAAAAACTGCATAATGGCTGGTATCTTGCATTCTGCTTTTGTAGACTTTGCATTTAATACTTGTTGAATCATTAAAACACTTTGTGCTATTTACCATAGGGCATTGTTGTTTGTTCTTTTGTTGGCTTGAATAGATTGTTTCATTTATCATTTCAATTATTCTTATTGAATGAGTTAAGACATTAAAGTTCAATGAAGATGATCTTGCCAATTTTTGTATATATATATATATATATACATACATGCATACTAACTTAAAAAATATGTATATCTATATATATGTATATATTTATATACATATCCATACACACACACACATATATACACAAATATATATGTACACACATTTGTAGAAAAAAGTTGTATTCATTGGAAAATTTCAATTGCATGCATGTATATTTATCTATATACATACGTATATGTACGCATGCATACAACCATGTCCACAAGTAGATGTATGGACAACTATAGATACTAATACATCTCTTAAAAAGGGAAACAACACTATATAAATAAACAACATTCAATTATGAAATAATATTTTTTTAACAAACAATATAGGCTTCTGACAAGAATTCCTTCAAGAAAATTCAAACAATACAACCTTTACAACAACACTTTGTTGAAAACAAGACAATACACAAAAAACTAGACAGTAACAATCAATAAAGGCTGAATACTATTGACAATGTAATTCCTTACTAGATAGCTACAAATGTGAAGGAATAAACAGAATCTCACATAGAAAAAAAAATTGCAATGGCAATGCCATCTGAAATTATATTGTTTTCCCTCAATAGAATTTGATAGAAAATTGAAAGAATTGGGCTTCTCAACAACATATTTTTGAAAAAAATTACAACATAGCCTATGGTAGAGAACAAAAATCAACAATACCTACTCCAATCAAACATAAACTATATAACATACCCTTGCAAAATGATAGCCATAAAATGTAGACCAAAGATTAAACAATATTTTCTTTAACGAACAATATAGTCTTCTATCAACAACAGCCTATCAAAATAAAAAATAATCGAGATTTTGTTAATAGAGATCAAGCTATATAGCATGAAACAACCTATGAACCACAAGTGAGACAATATTTGAAATGGTTCTCCTAATATGCACATCTTTCTTCTCTCTTCACATACATAGATATCTATACATATGGTACATGCATTTTGCATCACTCTCATTATTAGTGCCATTGGAAACACTTTTTGTATTGGTTTCAGGGTGATTGGCCCATGCAAAAGATAGAAAATATACTACAGTTACCTTCAGAGAAACTTGACAGCATGTGGTTGGACTTGCACCTTCACAGAAGCTCGTCCTCTTAGCATCAAGATTTATACTGTTCTATAGTGTCCATGTAGTGGCAATGGTTGTGTCAGCACCCGCTACTGAAAAAGCTAAGTAGAGATAGTGAAACTCTATGCAATTTTCAATAGGGAATTACTCGGTGTTTTTCTATGAATTTACCTCCTTTGACATCTGTGAGGCAAGATTGTGAGATTCTTTGAAGGTTGAAGCTCGACTAGCCTTTCCAACAAATATACCACAAAAGGAGTTGTTGCAATGATATGATGTGTGTCATTTCTGATGAGAAAGATTGCTTCCACCATTGATAAAAGTGATGGACAATCTATGTTCTTGCTCAGGGTTTTGGTGAGAGCCCATGGGGCTTCATGACCCAATATGGCAAGGTGGAGAGCAGGCCTTGTTTTCTTGTTTTTCATTGCATATTCGCTATATGTTGTTTAGCTATGTTGTGGATAGTTGTGGAATTGGTTGTATGCATGTATAAATTTACATATGCATATACATAAATCAGAAAACAATGCACTACCTTTTCTACAACACTAAAGAGCTCAAAGACTAGGAAGGCTGATGGAAATTTTGACCAGGGTTCACCAAAGCTAAACAATAGCTCGTTGGATTTCCACTAGTGCCAGAAAACTATAAAACCGGTGCATATATATATGTGTGTGTGTGTATGTATATATGCATGTGCACTCAACAAATTGATGCCCCCAATATGCTAGAGTGGACAGTACATCTTGTTTTGTTTTATTGGGGTGTTTACAAGCACATTTTTGTCTTCATTGCAATATATGTATATATCTATGTATATGTATATGTGTATGTATACATACATGTGCAATGGGAAATGTGAAGTTTTAATATATAGAGACTTGAACAAATGAAGGCACAATGTACAACCATAGGAGCACCAACATTATAGTGTTTTTAAAAGTGTACATTGTAGTTTTCATTTGTTGTACTCTCCATCGAAAAAAATTCATATGTATATCTACATTTGAAAATACATTTACATATGTGTATGCTTTGGTTGTTATCGATATATCACTATTGGGGGAAGTATCTATGAATGTGCATGTTTCTAATTTTTTGATTTTTTACTTTTCCACCATGTTTTATATTTACAATTGGCAAATTGCTAGATATGCATCTGGTGCGTACTGTTGATTGTGGTGTCTTAGTAATAACTATTAGTATGAAAGGATCTATATTGGGCATAGTTAGTAGCATTGGTTTCACCATTGATAATACTGGTGGGTAATGTATTTTCTTGCTTAGGGGTTTGGTAAGACCCGATGCGGCTGCATGGCCCACTATGGTATGGTGGATAGCAAGTATTTCTTTGGTCTATTTCATTTTCTATTGCTTTTCTATTGATTGGTTGCATTCTTGCTTTCTTATCTGGCCTACACATCCTTTTATATTCCCAAGTAGCAAAAGTCATGAATTCTTGACCTGGTGTTTGCAAACTCATTCTTGTCTTCATTATGCTATATGTGTATGAATATGTATATGTATATATGCATGTGAAATAAAAAAGTGAAGTTATTTTAGGTGGAGAGTATAATGAAGGAAGGGATGATGCACAACCATAGGCAATAGTAGTGGTGCACTCTTCTTTAAACAATGCATCGTACCTTCCATTAATTACAATCTCAATTGAAAAGAGATTGCATATGTATATATATACATTTGCAAATTCATTTCCATATATGTTTACTTTTGTTTTTGTCAATAATTGACTATAGGGAAAAGTATTTATCTACATGCAATTTTTTTATTTTCAAAGTTTTCCCTCCTTTGCACCATGGTTTAATATTTTCAAGTAGGAAATCCATATATATCTCTACAATGCATAATGTCAAGTGTGATTCCCTGGCTATTATTTCTTCTACGCTCAAAAAATAACCATTGGAATGAAAGGTGCTATATTGGAAGTAATAAGCAACATTCATTTCATGATTAATCATAATGAAAAAATTTGTGGACACACTTGAGCTTATAACAATGATGAGACTTCTTTTTCAAAAGAGTATTTAAGTTTTAAACTATGTATCATTATACTTGAAAAATTTATAGTATATGCAACACGGTATAACTCTAAAAATGCTTTACTAGAAAGAAGTCTTGTCAATGTATAGTGTTATCATTAATTATTGTCCAGAGGAAAATTTAGTATTGCAATTGGTGCATTTGCTTTTGAATTAGCTACTTCTCGAATGAGATTGTTCTAACAGAAATTTATCTATAAATATACATATATTATGGCTTCCATATTGTGTTAATGGTTATCCAGAAGATAGTAAAATAGTTCATGTTACGTAGTTTATATTTGTTTCCATAGGGTATTGTTGAGTGTTGCTATCTACCTTTGGCTACTTTGTTGCATATTCAATTAGCTCGACTGCTTTAATTATACCATTGGCCTTTAACTTGGTGTTTTTAGCCATTTTATTGTTTACTTAGTATTGTTATTGTAGGATTCAGAACCTTCTTGAAGTTCAAATGTTGCATCAAGTGTGGATCGTAAAAAGGCTGCAAAATGCCAAAGAAACCAAATTTATTATGCACATCACAAAGAGCAGATTTGTGCAAGTCAATGAGCCAAGTATTTGCAATAGAGATGTGCTCTAGACCCACTTGACTTTCCTCCCCTTTCCCAACCAAGGATGCCACCATTGCAAGCAACCATGCTGGCAAGATTTGCTCATTGTTGCACACCCTCAACTCCCACTCCTCCACAGCTGCAACACAACCATTGTAATGAACCTACCCCCACAATACCTAGTTGTATGCCATCGTGGACCTAGCTAAAACTCTTTGGTAGATGAGACTTTGACCTGCATCATAGGTGGGAGATCCACCATGATCTAGAGAATCTTCATAGCATTGTTGAACAGTTGGTTTGAACAAGTAAATTACATACATCTGAAGGTACTCTTCCCTCATTTGTAACTCCCGCACTTTGTCATCAACTATCTCCTATGAAAAAGATTTCTTTGAATATTATTGAATAACATTAGCTTGGCCCCTCCTCATTTCCACAACTATGTATGATCATTCAAGGAACTGTTGGCATAGGTAAATCATTCCTCATTGACAAGATATGTAGAACACTAAATACATTGTTGAATCAGAAAATGAATCCTTTGCTTGCTTTGGCACCAATAGGTGTTGTTGCCTATAATATTCATGCCTCCATAGTGCATACTTCTCTTTGGATACCAATAGGAGATATGAATCCATTGAAAGGGCAACCATAGACCATATTTTAGGAGGACTTCAAACATATTAAGTACATCTTAATTGATTAAATGAGCTTCTTGGGACCAAAGTTGTTGCTTCAAATTTAGATAGTCAGTTGTGGAAAGCATTCCCTGGTAGACATATGTAGCCATTTGGTGGTGTCTCTATTATACTTGTGGGTGACTTGGAACAACTACCCACTGTAATGGACATGCCTATCTATGGTTCTCATTCCATAGCATTGGCACTTTGGAACACTTTTAATATTGTTTTCACTCTTGACACTATCTTCCACCAACATGGGCAATCTAATTCACAACAATAGTTTCACACGCTCCTTATGAATATTAGAAATTGCTAGGCATCCTTATTTTATTAGAAAATTTATATGAATCGAATGAAAACCATGCTTACATCTAAGAAAAACCAAGAGTCTGATGAGGCTATCCACTTATTCCCAACAAATAGGTTGGTTGCTTTGCACAATAGGAAAATGCTATAGAAATTAAATGTTCCAATTACAATTAGTTATGCTAAATGTTCCCAACAAAACATAGTTGATTATGGTGATGATGAACAACTTCAAGCAGAGCTCTTGCTTGCTATTGGTCAACAAGTAACATTGAAAAAAAATCTCTTGGTCACAGCTGGCTTGGTTAATGGATCATTGGGTTCAGTGAAGGCTATTGTATATGCTACAAGTGCTAGACCACCTCAATTGCTTGAATATGTTGTTTTTTACTTCTAAAAGTACATTTGGCTAGCATGGGATCAGGACAATCCAAGATTCATCCCGATTACCCCAATCACATGAGGTAGCTAGAGACAGCTCCCATTGAAAATGGCTTGGGTGATAACAATCCATAAATCTCAAGGCTTGACACTAGAGAAAGCTACACTAGACATTAGAACTAAAGAAAGAAAAGGGATAACATTCACAACCCTCTCTCATGTTAAATCAATAGTAGGAATATGCATAGATCCACCTTTCTATTTTGAAAGGTACTCTAGGCTACATTCCAACAAATATAATGGGCTTTGAATCAAAGAAGAGGCTTGCCTCCAACAATTGTCTGCATTCCCATCATGATAAAATATTTTTGTTCTTTATGATAACTATACCACTTCTCCTTTTCATTTTCATTTCAATGCTTTCACAATATCCTTGAATCCTACTATTCCTTTTCCCTTGTTCATTCCATAGTCCAGTTCTAATCGCTTTTCCCAACATTCCAAAGCTTTTACCTCTATAGTCATTGCTAAGAGAAGTTGCTATTCAATTCTTTCCTTGTGTTTCCCCTTGCGCCCGACAAGAAACATTAACACGTTCCTCTTCCCCACTTTCCCAAACTATTATCTATATTTAATTTTTCTCTCAATAGCTTCCTCCCCTTTACCCAGTTATGCCACTTTGAGGGGTAGCATGTTTGAATAATTTCTTTCTAACCATTTCAGGTTCTAGCAAATTTAGATTGCAAACATTTCTAGTTTCTACTACAGATCTTCACAATTTTAAATACCTTCTTGATCACAAGTTTTCCATGGTGTTCACATTCTAGCTATAATCCATTTGTACACAAGGTAAGGCTATATGTCATTATTTCCATCTCTTCTTTTGCAACTAGATCAAAACCTCCTTTTCACAAATGACACAAATGTATATATTTTTAAAAATAGATAACAATGATTTCGGTTGAACAAAATTTCTAGGTGCTAGAAGATAATTATATGCAATTGTCCACATATTGTCCCATCCTCTTTGCAAAAGGTATGCCTGCATCCTATTTATATCATCTAATCTATTGCACATACATTAGATATTATTTTTTACTAACTATACAACTATTTATATTTGTACATTTAGATATTTTCTACTAATGACACATTTTTGTTGTACTAAACTTCAAATTCCCCTTATGTCTAGCCATATTTCATTCAAAGCATTTTAGATTGCAAATGTGTGTACTAAAATATATATGCACATGTCCTGTGTATAGATCTCCTAAATGTTAAATAGCTTTACAATTGCACATTTGCATGGTTTATGGCCTTCACCTACAATCTATTTCTATACAACGTAAGCCTATATATCTTATCTTGCATTTCTTATTTCACATCTCCATGTCAATTTATTATTGAAAGTATTTTACGTTACAAATGTGTGTGCTGATATATAGATGCACATTTCCATTGTATAGACCTACTAAATGTTAAATAGCTTTATGATTGCACATTTGCATGGTGTATGGCCTTCACCTACATTCCATTTGTATACAACGTAAGCCTATATATGTTTTCTTGAATTTCTTATTTCAAAACTCCATATCAATTTATTAAAGATGTACAACATTGATCCCAACTCAACAATTTTTCTTAGGTGCCAAATGAATTCCTTC
>VDFB02262120.1:239335-281373 GCA_007258455.2 Sequoia sempervirens | reverse complement strand
TAATCCTTGTACACCCCATACACTTTATCTCTCTCCCACTCCCCCCCTCCCTCTAAAAAGTCTATCCCTCCTACCCATCCTCCCTCTCGAGCTCCTCTACCCTTAACCCTTAAACCCTAGGACCCCCTACCCTTTATCTCTCTCCCACTCACCTCCCTCTCTTTCTAAAGGATTAAATTTAATGGTTGAATTTACTTGTCAATTTTTTTTTAATTATGGTTATCTATTGAAGCGTGCTCTTAAAACATTATGATATACCTTAGTGTATGTAAAATTATATATAAATCAAACATATATATAATTATAATTCTATATAAATTTTCACAGTTTATCCAAAATATCTCCTTTTACAATCTTCTTAAAATTTTGATTGTATTTTATAGCAAAAATATTTAAATACGGTCATATGGCCATCAAATTTAAATTCTCATTTAAAAACATATGTATATTAATATTAAAATTAGGGTGTTCGACCGAACATTCTTGGAATGTTCGGTCGAACCCATTAAATAAAGTTTTTTTAATTGCATGTTATGGTGGTTCGACCGAACCATAGTTCGGTCGAACCCTAGTTCGACCGAACCTTTCCAAGATGTTCGACCGAACACATATTCGGTCGACCCCCTCTTTTTTCACCTTTGCTTCCTAAGGCACCAGAATTGTTGAAAATTTTGCGTTTCGAAGCTCAATTTCAGAATGAAAATGGAGAAGATCTCAAAAACCCAACTAGTATTGGGTTCCCCTCAAAACGAGCTATCCAACGAATATAATTTTAGTATGTTTTGATTATATTATCTATCTATTTTTTAAGTTTTATTAAATATAGGTTTTTCACTGAAAACAAAACTCTTTATTCTGCACAAGTGGAAAAATAGAAGATTATCAAAAATTTAAAAATATGAGTGCACCAAATATTGGAGTCCTTGATCCAACTTGAAAAAAGAAAGAAGGTACATTACATCTGATAAAAGTTATCTCGTTATCTTTTGATTGGCTATGCAGTGTCATTTGATTGACTTGAAACTTGATTAAAGAAAAATATTCAATAAAAACTATCTAACCAGAATTAGGCTAGATAATAGAATTTAGAAATCTAAATTTGAAAGAATTGGAATTTTATCCTTCATGTAAAAAAGTTATGCGTTATACGGTGTGCGTCACTTTTTAAAAATGTTGTTTTTTGAAAAAACCAATTTTTGTGGGAGATGGAAAAAGAAGTGCAATCTGATTCCAAAAAAATTGAAAAAAATATTTTTAGAATCTACAGAAAAAATATGACAAGACTCTAGTTTACATCATCTTCAAATTCCTTACTTGCTCAATCGCTTATAGGTTCCCGAATGTGGAGATTGTGTTAAAAAAAATATCGTCCGCTAGGCCAAAAGTGTAAAACCACTATTGTGGGATCACCCATCTCTTGTTACGGAAGTTATTATGTTCCTACTCGTATTGGTTACTGCCATTCTATGAAAGTATTTTGTCTTGCTATCTCCTTCCTTGATCCAAGTTTCCCTACATTTTTGCCTCCAAAAGCATTCTTCTCTTTTCAATATCTCTGACAATTCTTCTTTGAGAGCTTTTTCCAGCTCAAAGTCCACCCCATCCATTCCTTTGTCTATGATATGTTCATTAAGAGTGTATAGTTCTTTGGTCACCCGATCTTTCTCTTGAAAGATATTCTTGAAGAGATCTCTATTCCACTCCTTTAGTTTATTTTTCACATAGTTCAATTTTTTGTTCAAAATATATAAACAAGAATGGTTCCCAAGTTGGGGCTCCTTCCACCATTTCCTAATCAATTTTGGAAGCTTTTCATCTCTGTGCCACATTTTCTCAAACTTGAAAAGGCAGCTAGTGGGGATTGAGTCTGGCTGTATTAGTAGCTGCACTGGGAAGTGATCTGAGTATGGCTGTATTAGTAGCTACACTGAGTCTGGCTCCTTCATATGTTTGGTTGCATCTCCTCCATTCACCAAACAAAAGAAATCTATCCATTCTCTTGGCTATGTTTGTAAATCCTTTCCTTGTCTAGGTAAAGGTGTCATTTTTTGTAGTTACATCCATCAGATGGTTGTTGTCTACAAACTCTTGGAAGTCCTATTGGACTCTTGTAATTCTCCCTACCCCACCTCTTGTTTCTTCATGGTTTAGGGTTGCATTGAAGTCACCTGCTATGATTCCTTTTTCTCTTGCATGGATTGAAATGGCCTAGGTGATTTGTTGCCAAACTACTCTTTTCTCACCTTTTTGGGTGGGGCCGTAAGTATCAATTAGAGTGGATTGCTCATTTCTTTGTAACACTCTACATTTTATTGCTAACCAATTCTTATTTTCCTCCAATAGTTCTCCTGTTACTGTGAGGGGGTTCCAGATAACACTTAGCCCTTCTGAAGCTCCTTCTTCCCTTACATAGCAACCATCCCATTGTTTCCACCATTTCATTCTAATTTTGATCTCTTCTAAGTCTCACTTTATTTCTTGCAGTATAAATATATCTGCCTTTGATTGGTCATCTTGGTGCTTGACCATATGCCATCTGTTAGGGGTGTTTAAGCCCCTAACATTCCATGTTATGATTCTCATTGTGTCTGGGGAAGGAGAGTCTCCTTCCCTTTCCAGAGTTTTGTTTGCCCTGCCGCATTGGCTGTTATTTCTAATTTGGATTTGTTGGTTTTTAGGGCCTCTCCTCCCTTTACCTTTTATATTTGGTTTATTTAGCTTGGATTGAATCTTGTCCAGCATTATTTCCTCCCATAATTCCCCTTCCTTAACTTCCTTTGCATTCTCTTCATCTAATACCCAATCTTCACCTGATTCATAATTTGATTGAGCATTTTCTTCCTCCTCCTTTTCCTTCTGATGGTAATTTTGAGACGCACTGCCTTCTTTGACACCTGTCTCCTCCTTTTCCTTTGATTCCTCTACTTTTTTTCCTTGGGCATACTTGGACTCCGGACTTGTGGAATCCAGGATCTTTATGGTGCTCAAGACTTCTCCTATTTGTGATGAAATGACTTTCTCCAAGTCTTTGGTGTGTTCTAGGAGAGTGCTCAAATCCTTTTGAGCCTGCAAAGTTACTTCTTCAGCCTTTCACATGTCTTGGCTTAAGATTATATTTTCTTTCGATTCAATGTCTGCCAATTTTCTTTTTTGGGGGCTCTTCCCAAACAGTTGTTCTAAGCCAACACCCCCTTAAATTTGGATTACCTCCAATTCCACTAGAATTCACTAATGGATCTGTATTGACATTTTTCTTGCTACCAGGGGTATCCACTCCTATTGTGCCAGAGCTTCTATTCTTAATGTCCTCTCTGGAAAAGACACTTCCCTAACTTATTGACATCACTCTTAGCTATTTTTTGAATCCAAGACCCAAACTCAAAGATGATTTTCAAGCTCTTATAGATCCCTACTCCTTCCTCAATATCTACCAGGATGTTTGGTTCTGCATCTTCTTTCCCATTTATGAAATCTTCATCTATTCCCGAGCAAACCCCTAAGGAATCACCAATCTTAGTCATGGCCTCCACAATCCAATATTCTAATGGGAGGTTGATTAGTTTTAACCATGTTGGGGTTTGTTTGATCTTGTAATGCCATGGGTCAAAGTTGGATTCCCAATTTTTACAATGGAAGTTGTGGCCATTAAAGAATAGGGGTTTACCAAACACTGTTTGCTATTTTAGATTCCAATCTATGCATTCTATCAAGTAGAAAGCATTAGGAAGGGGATTATTACTTACCTAGTCTTTAAAGTTTTGCTGCCACCATTTCATAATTTCTTCTTTCGGATCACCTGGGCCGCACCATTTCACGAAGAGGGCATGATCACATAATCTCTCCACTCTTCTCTTTATGATCTTCACTGGCATTGTGAAAAGCTTACTACCCCAAGGCTTGGAATTCGTTTATGATCCATTTACATTCCTTCTTCGGCCACCAAAAGGGCCTCCCCTTTTCCACCTTCATTTGGAATTTTGATGATTCAGATCTCTTGGAGATTCCTTGTTATTCCAATGGGCTCCATGGTTCTAGAGATTGACCATGTGAGTGTGATCTTTTCCCAGGTGAAAATCTTAGGGACTTTGACTGCTATTGTTGTCAATCTTCTTTTGGCGCAAGTCTTCTTGACTAAGGTTGTTGTAATGGCCAAATTTTTTGTCCCTAGCATTGCTCTAGTGACTTGCCCCTAGCACCCTAGGGCTTCCATTTTTCCCGAACCGCCCACTCCTAAAAGTGCTAGTGTTTAAGTTTTCCTTTGGTATCCAACTGCCCAGATTTTGCGAATGCCACAATCCTTTCCAATGATCACTGTGGAAATCATTCCTTCAATCAATCCAATTTTGATTATCCCCATAGTCCTCTTCCTGAAGCTTGTACTAGGGATTGCATTTTTCAATCCATCTCCCATTCAAGAACACCCATTGAGGAATGTGGGTTGCTTCTCTTCCCTTGTCTGATTCGAGCCCTGGTTTACTTAGAGGCTTAACCTTAGGTTCATCAACCCATCTCCTCTTCTTCTGAATTATTGCTTCCTGATGCAATTCGCCTTTTGCAAAATTCTGCTCCAACTCTCCACCTTGCGCCATTTAATTTCTACAATTTTTTGTTATCATTCCTATGCATCAAAAGATTCCTATGATGTTTGAGTTCAATCTTGTGGTTTTGGATTCAACCCTTAGAGATTTTTTAGATTGTATGAAATCCAAATTATTCTTAAGATTGTGAACATTAATTTTTATACTTTGATGACTAAATTTTATGCAACACCAATATTAATTATTCATCAATATATTTAAAATTAAATACATATATTACTATTTCATTACAACATATTTAATACAATTATCCAATCATAATTAATAATTAAATATAAATCCATTATTTGACTTGGATTCAACACTCAATTTTGTTTGAGACTAAATGAAACCCAAAATATTCATTAGATTGTGAATATTAATTTCAATACTTTGATGACTAAATTTTATAATATCAAAATTAATTCTTCGTTAATATATTTTAAACTAAATACATCAATCACTATTTAATTTCAAAATATTTGAAAAATATTATTTTGCTCACAAATATATTTATAATATCCAACCACAATTATTCAATATTAATTACTAATTAAATCTAAATTAATTCTTTGACTTGGATTCAACGCTCATATTTTTATACTATATAAACCCAAAAATATTCATTAGCTTGTGAACATTAATTTTTATATTTTGATGACTAAATTTTATAATATCAAACTTAATTCTTCATTAATTAATTCAAAACTAAATACATCTATCACAATTTAATGTCAAAATAATTATTTTCCACACGAATATATTAGAATTCTCTCACCATAAAATCAAAGCTAAAATATCCCAATAACAATATCTTCGCCATTACATAAAAGTGAAAAATATATATAACAATACATATATGGCAGAACTGAAAATAAGCACTTATGAATTGACGGATTAATAATTGCATAGCAACATACAGCAATACAAGAAGCTGAAACAGCAGTATACAATTGACGGAAACATTCTTGTAGTTTAAACAATTTAAACAGAGTGAAATACTTACTGGAAATATAAAACTTTACTGCTAAAGATTTTGACCAGTATTTTTTGCTGAATAGATGAAACTGAAACCTTTCAAATTTGAGTAATAGATGGATCAACTAACTAGTGAATGAATGAAAGGAGAAGTGAGGCTCGTAATTTAAACTGTAACCACAACTTTGGGAATTCGTAACTACACACAAACCTCTTATTCTGGACCTCCTCATGTAACGCACAAGCCAGCTCCACCACACTATTAACGATATTGTTCCACCCAGGCCAATCCCAAATCCCAACCCCACAGCAAACACTGAGACGTGTTCTTTCACTTTACTCCACACTGATTTACTCACCATTTCTGAAGGTGAAGGCACTGTTGAACTTTTATTCTGCTTGCTGCAACTTTGTAAAGGGAACCCGCATAAACACGCCGAGTTTCCCTGGTAAGATCTCTCATCAAAAGTCATAAGCTGTTTTCCTTGAGGTATTTGCCCACACAGGCGGTTGAAGGATACATTCCAATAGCTCAACTTGGATAATCTAGTCAACTCCCAAGGTATTTCTCCACTCAGTCTATTTCTAGACAAGTCCAACTCCTCCAGAGGTTCTATTTGCCCTAAAGATACCGGTATCTTACCTTCGAGTTGGTTTCCACACAGACTTAGCAACCTCAACTGAGATAGATTCCCAATGTTTGGCGGTATTTCCCCTTTTAAATTATTGTTTGACAGATCCAGTATAGTGTTTGCTGCCAGTACATATTCTATTCTATACACAATTCCTTTTATTTTGATGGCCGGTACATCCTCATAGAGTGTACTGCCAATCATTTGTGAAACTCCAGGGTTTTTAAATCCCTCCAAGCCTTCTATAATAGAGGGAATTTTTCCCCCAAATTTATTATTGGATAAATCTAACACCTGTAATCTGCTAAGATTTCTGATCCATAGAGGAATATCGCCCTTAAGTGCATTGGAGCCAAGGCTTACAACCCTCAACTGTAGACAATTTGCAAGGGAGTGTGAATAAAGCTCACCTACCAATCTATTCTTGCTGAAATCAAGAAGCTTAAGCTGTGTACAATTGTCCAATGATGCAGGCAGGGTCCCAGAAAAATTGTTAGAATGAGCAGACACAACTTCAATAGAAGAAGAAAATTGGATTTCTAGATCTCCATTAAATAAGTTGTTGGACAGCTTTAGCCTCTTTAAGGCTGTGCAATTCGTCAATGTTGCTGGAATTCTTCCAGATAAAAAGTTGTCTGACAATACCAAACCAGTTAAATGCTTGCATTTCCCTATGGATGGTGGAATTTTTCCTGTCAACTGATTATGAGATGCATCTAATGTTTTTAGAGAAATCAACCCACCAAGGCTTTCAGGAATAGCCTCTAAGAGATTATTGTTGTAAACGATAACAACAGAAAGATTCTTTAGTTCACCAATATTATATGGTATTGGTCCAGTTAGATTGTTTTCACTCAGATACAATAGTTCCAAGGATTTCAACTCTCCTATAGCCTTTGGAATTGTCCCTGTCAAATTCAGTGAACTATAATTCAGATCTATTACTGAGAGGATGACGGATGGGAGCAGTAGATAATATGTTGTCTAAAGGCATGAGAGTAGCGCACCTGAGAGAGAGTTACCGGCAACGGCCAATTCTTTGAGAAAAGTGCAATCTCCTACTTCAGGTGGTATAGGTCCTGTTAAATTGCTTGCATTCAGATACAAACCTTCCAAATTTTTGAGTTTTCCTATGGCCTTTGGAATTGTTACTGTCAAATTCAAAACAATTGCTATAGAAGGACATATGGAACCAGTACCATGCATGTTGCCTTCAAAGTAAAGACACGAGAGTAGCGCACCTGTGAGATGGTTGAAGCTAACGCTAAAATAAAGTAGAGACGTGCAGTTTCGTACTTCAGGTGGTATAGGTCCAGTTAAATTGTTTTTATGCAAATACAATCGTTTCAAAGAGTTACGCTTTCCTATGGCCTTTGGAATTGCTCCTGTCAAATATAATAAAGTATAATTCATTATACTACTGAGAGAATGATGGATGGAAGCAATAAATAGTAATATGTTGCTTGGAGACACAAAGTAGCTTACCTGAGAGAAAGTTATTGCTAAGGTCCAATTCAAGAAGAGATGTGCAATCTCCTAGTTCAGGTGGTACAGGTCCAGTTAAATTGCTTTCATACAAATACAATAATTTCAAATATTTAAGATTTCCTATGGCCTTTGGAATTGCTCCTGTCAAATATAATAAAGTATAATTCAGATCTATTATTGAGAGAACGATGGATGAAAGCAATAAATAGTACTATATTGCTTGAAGGCATAAAGTAGCATACCTGAGAGAGAGTTATTGCTAAGGTCCAATTCAAGAAGAGATGTGCAATCTCCTAGTTCAGGAGGTACTGGTCCAGTTAAATTGTTTTCATACAAATACAATAGTTTCAAATATTTAAGCTCTCCTATGGCCTTTGGAATTGCTCCTGTCAAATATAATAAAGTATAATTTAGGTCTATTACTGAGAGAAAGATGAATGGAAGCAATAAATAGTAATATGTTTCTTGAAGGCATAAAGTAGTGCACTTGAGAGATGGTTATTGCCGAGGTTCAATAGTTCCAATGACTTGAGCTCTCCTATGGCCTTTGGAATTTTCCCTATTAAATACAATGAAACATAATTTAGAACAACTACTAAGAGAATGATGGATGAAAGCAATAAATAGTAATATGTCACTTGAAGGCATAAAGTAGCTCACCTGAAAGATAGTTATTGCTAAGGGTCAAATTAAGAAGAGACATACAATCTCCTAATTCAGGTGGTATAGGTCATGCTAAATTGCTTGCATTCAAATACAAACCTTCCAAATTTTTGAGTTTTCCTATGGCCTTTGGAATTGTTACTATCAAATTCAAAACAATTGCTATAGAAGGACATATGGAATGAGTAGTATGCATTTTGCTTTCAAAGTAAAGACATGAGAGTAGCGCACCTGTGAGATGGTTGCAGCTAATGCTAAAATAAAGTAGAGACGTGCAATTTCGTACTTCAGGTGGTATAGGTCCAGTTAAATTGTTTTTATGCAAATACAATTGTTTCAAAGAGTTAAGCTTTCCTATGGCCTTTGGAATTGCTCTTGTCAAATATAATAAAGTATCATTCATTATATTACTGAGAGAATAATGGATGGAAGCGATAAATAGTAATATGTTGCTTGAAGACACAAAGTAGCTTACCTGAGAGAAAGTTATTGCTAAGGTCCAATTCAAGAAGAGATGTGCAATCTCCTAGTTCAGATGGTACAGGTCCAGTTAAATTGTTTTCATACAAATACAATAGTTTCAAATATTTAAGATTTCCTATGGCCTTTGGAATTGCTCCTGTCAAATATAATAAAGTATAATTCAGATCTATTACTGAGAGAACGATGGATGAAAGCAATAAATAGTACTATTTAGCTTGAAGGCATAAAATAGCATACCTAAGAGAAACTTATTGCTAAGTTCCAATTCAAGAAGAGATGTGCAATCTCCTAGTTCAAGCGGTACAGGTCTAGTTAAATTGTTTTCATACAAATACAATAGTTTCAAATATTTAAGCTTTCCTATGGCCTTTGGAATTGCTCCTGTCAAACATAATAAAGTATAATTTAGGTCTATTACTGAGAGAAAGATGAATGGAAGCAATAAATAGTAATATGTTGCTTGAAGGCATAAAGTAGTGCACTTGAGAGATGGTTATTGCCGAGGTTCAATAGTTCCAATGACTTGAGCTCTCCTATGGCCTTTGGAATTTTCCCTATTAAATAAAATGAAACATAATTTAGAACAACTACTAAGAGAATGATGGATGAAAGCAATAAATAGTAATATGTCACTTGAAGGCATAAAGTAGCTCACCTAAAAGATAGTTATTGCTAAGGGTCAAATTAAGAAGAGACATACAATCTCCTAGTTTAGGTGGTATAGGTCATGCTAAATTGCTTGCATTCAGATACAAACCTTCCAAATTTTTGAGTTTTCCTATGGCCTTTGGAATTGTTACTATCAAATTCAAAACAATTGCTATAGAAGGACATATGGAACGAGTAGTATGCATTTTTCTTTCAAAGTAAAGACATGAGAGTAGCACACCTGTGAGATGGTTGAAGTTAACGCTAAAATAAAGTAGAGATGTGCAATTTTGTACTTCAGGTGGTATAGGTCCAGTTAAATTGTTTTTATGCAAATACAATTTTTTCAAAGAGTTAAGCTTTCCTATGGCCTTTGGAATTGCTCCTGTCAAATATAATAAAGTATCATTCATTATATTACTGAGAGAATAATGGATGGAAGCTATAAATAGTAATATGTTGCTTGAAGACACAACGTAGCTTACCTGAGAGAAAGTTATTGCTAAGGTCCAATTCAAGAAGAGATGTGCAATCTCCTAGTTCAGATGGTACAAGTCCAATTAAATTGTTTTCATACAAATACAATAGTTTCAAATATTTAAGATTTCCTATGGCCTTTGGAATTGCTCATGTCAAATATAATAAAGTATAATTCAGATCTATTATTGAGAGAACGATGGATGAAAGCAATAAATAGTACTATTTAGCTTGAAGGCATAAAGTAGCATACCTAAGAGAGAGTTATTGCTAAGGTCCAATTCAAGAAGAGATGTGCAATCTCCTAGTTCAGGCGGTACAGGTCCAGTTAAATTGTTTTCATACAAATACAATAGTTTCAAATGTTTAAGCTTTCCTATGGCCTTTGGAATTGCTCCTGTCAAATATAATAAAGTATAATTTAGGTCTATTACTGAGAGAAAGATGAATGGAAGCAATAAATAGTAATATGTTTCTTGAAGGCATAAAGTAGTGCACTTGAGAGATAGTTATTGCCGAGGTTCAATAGTTCCAATGACTTGAGCTCTCCTATGGCCTTTGGAATTTTCCCTATTAAATACAATGAAACATAATTTAGAACAACTACTAAGAGAATGATGGATGAAAGCAATAAATAGTAAGATGTCACTTGAAGGCATAAAGTAGCTCACCTGAAAGATAATTATTGCTAAGGGTCAAATTAAGAAGAGACATACAATCTCCTAGTTCAGGTGGTATAGGTCCTGTTAAATTGCTTGCATTCAGATACAAACCTTCCAAATTTTTGAGTTTTCCTATGGCCTTTGGAATTGTTACTATCAAATTCGAAACAATTGCTATAGAAGGAAATATGGAATGAGTAGTATGCATGTTGCTTTCAAAGTAAAGACATGAGAGTAGCGCACCTGTGAGATGGTTGAAGCTAACGCTAAAATAAAGTAGAGACATGCAGTTTCGTACTTCAGGTGGTATAGGTTCAGTTAAATTCTTTTTATGCAAATACAATTGTTTCAAAGAGTTAAGCTTTCCTATGGGCTTTGGAATTGCTCCTGTCAAATATAATAAAGTATAATTCATTATATTGCTTAGAGAATAATGGATGGAAGCAATAAATAGTGATATGTTGCTAGAAGACACAACGTAGCTTACCTGAGAGAAAGTTATTGCTAAGGTCCAATTCAAGAAGAGATGTGCAATCTCCTAGTTCAGGTGGTACAGGTCCAGTTAAATTGTTTTCATACAAATACAATAGTTTCAAATATTTAAGATTTCCTATGGCCTTTGGAATTGCTCCTGTCAAATATAATAAAGTATAATTCAGATCTATTATTAAGAGAACAATGGATGAAAGCAATAAATAGTACTATGTTGCTTGAAGGCATAAAGTAGCATACCTGAGAGAGAGTTATTGCTAAGGTCCAATTCAAGAAGAGATGTGCAATCTCCTAGTTCAGGTGGTATAGGTCCAGTTAAATTGTTTGAACTCAGGTACAATAGTTCCAAGGATTTCAGCTCTCCTATGCACTTTGGAATTGTCCCTGTATAATTCAGAACAATTACTAAGAGGTAGGATGTAAGCGGTTAGCATGTTGCTTTTAAAGTAAAAAGATGAGAGTAGCGCACCTGTGAGATGGTTGAAGCTGAGGAATAAATAGTAATATGTTGCTTGAAGGCATAAAGTAGCGTACCTGAGAGATAGTTATTGCTAAGGTCCAATTCAAGAAGAGATGTGCAATCTCCTAGTTCAGGTGGTATAGGTCCAGTTAAATTGTTTGAACTCAGGTACAATAGTTCCAAGGATTTCAGCTCTCCTATGACCTTTGGAATTGTCCCTGTATAATTCAGAACAATTACTAAGAGGTAGGATGTAAGCGGTTAGCATGTTGCTTTTAAAGTAAAGAGATGAGAGTTGCGCACCTGTGAGATGGTTGAAGCTGAGGAATAAATAGTAATATGTTGCTTGAAGGCATAAAGTAGCGTACCTGAGAGATAGTTATTGCTAAGGTCCAATTCAAGAAGAGATGTGCAATCTCCTAGTTCAGGTGGTATAGGTCCAGTTAAATTGTTTGAACTCAGGTACAATAGTTCCAAGGATTTCAGCTCTCCTATGACCTTTGGAATTGTCCCTGTATAATTCAGAACAATTACTAAGAGGTAGGATGTAAGCGGTTAGCATGTTGCTTTTAAAGTAAAGAGATGAGAGTTGCGCACCTGTGAGATGGTTGAAGCTGAGGCTCAAATCAAGTAGAGACGTGCAGTTTGGCAAAGAATTTGGAATGCCTCCACTCAGACTATTGTGGGGCAAGCGGAGATGCTCTAACTTCGCCAAACCACCCGAATTCTGCTGGTATGCTCCCCGTCAAGTTGTTCTCTGAAAGTCTAAGCCACTGAAGCTGTTTGCAATCGGCAAGAGATTTGGGGATGGAACCCTCTAGTCCGTTATATCTCAGGGCAAGTATTCTCAACGCTTTCAGCTGGCCAAGCTGAGGTGGAATCCTTCCGCTGAAAGAATTGTATGAGAGATTTAACGTGTGTAACAAGGAGAGGTTTCCTACAGATGGAGAAATAGTACCTTTCAAACCCAAATGAGGGAGAAGTATGGCCACCACTCTGTTGGTATGTTTTCTGCACCAAACACCGGTCCAGAAGCACACGTGTTCTGAATTAGATGAAGTCCAGTTGGAGAGTGATCGCATGGGGTCGGCTGTAATCCCATGTCTGAATGATAGAAGAGCCTCAACATCCCTCTTCTCATGCAGCAGACGATCTTTCGTAACAGAAACCCTTCCTTGTGTATGAGGACGACGTAAAGCAAAGGCATGAGAAGAGGAGGAAGTGTTAGCATTCTGTATTGCGATGGCGGTGGTTAATGTGAATGCCACAGCGAGGCTTAAGCACAGCATTGCGATGATCATACCTCCCTCCATTTCTGAAACAAACTTTTGAACACGATTCATGAAAGTAGCAGCCACTGGTGAGTCAATTTGTCCAACAGGATAAAATGTGATTCACCGTTGAATCGTTTAATATTATTATTTAAAAATAGTCATCAATATGGGGGGACAGGAAAAAGAGAATGGTTAAGCTATATATAAATAATGATATTTGAAGGGCAACTTTGAAAGGATAACTGTTATTTATATATAAATAAGATATATATAACATTTCAAGGTAATTTTGAAAGGATAATTTTATCATATTCTAATTTATAATTTGTTATAATTTTTAATAATGATATTGTCAATATTAAAAATTAAATTATATATATGTATGATTATAATATTATAGAAGAATTTGAAAGTCTATTTAAAATGTTTCTTTTCATATGATATGATCTTTTAAAAAATTAATTGTATTTTATACTAAATATGTTTATATATGATCATACCACTATCATATTTAGACTTTGGATTAGTGCATATCATCTCAATATTATATTTGTAATAATAGGTTGTCATGCCCAAGTGTAATAAAGCGTATAAATGAAAACAATTCATTAAACATGTAGAATGTAGAGTGTTTGTCACTAGTAGAAAATATTTTTCTTTTAGAGAGCAATAAGAACACAACATACTTTTTTGTTTGGAAAGTTTACTATATTTGGTGATTTACTATTATTATATCCAACACAAATGAAAACCCAAGCTAGGTGGTATTGTGGCTTCTAATTTGTTGCATCTAAGATCTAAATAGGAAAGGTTTCCAACATGAGTGTGCATATGCCATAGAGAAGGTATATTACCATTCAAATTATTGTGTGAGGTCTAAAATTTCAAGATTGGTGAGATTTCCAACAATCTTGGGAATGGTTCCACTAATTCTATTCAGGGAAAAGTTAAGGTATGTGAGGAAATGAAGATATGCTAAGCTAGGAGGTATATAACCATTCAAAGCATTGAAACCTAGATCAAGTGAAGTTAGTTTTCTCATATTTCCCATCCAACTAGGTATTGATCTCAAAAAAAAATTGTGACTTAGGTCTAAAAAGCCAAGGGAGGAAAGATTGACCAAAGAGTTAAGCACGATGGAACCTTGCTGACCACACTTAGATAACTCAAAATGGTTAAGCTTCAAGAGACTATAGATACTTATGCTTATTTCGAAGCCCTACAGATGCAACCTATTTAATGAAAGATATGTTAGGTTTGTTAAAGAATCCAAGCCTATAGGTGTCGTACTTTCCGAGCTCAAATAATTACCCTCAAATCCAAATGCTTGAGATGTTTCAGCCTATGTTACTAGAAACACAACAAGGAACTTTTGTTTCTCATCATGATGACCAAAACGGGTTTCCAATTGCAAATGGTCGTTTCTAAGCCATTTCAATCCAATTTAATAGGTAACTAGTTGGAATTAGCGCAACTATACATGTTTTTTTTGGCGTGATTTTCTTGAGCATTACTATCACCCACTTGATGAAATGGTTCATATGTGGCTATTTGATCCCCCTCAATACAAGTGATTATCAACTGCTTACCACAACCATTAAATGAAAAAGAAATTCAGTTTTTAACAATTGCTAGACATTCCTAGTGGGCATAATCCATCCAATAGTCTAGAAGCATATTCAATCATATTTATTAATCATATTTTGAATTTCAATTATTAAAAAAGACCCTCAAATGTTGGCTAGACAATACATAATAATTGAGTATATGATATTTATATTATTG
Source organism: Sequoia sempervirens (assembly GCA_007258455.2). Lineage (NCBI taxonomy): Eukaryota > Viridiplantae > Streptophyta > Pinopsida > Cupressales > Cupressaceae > Sequoia > Sequoia sempervirens. The sequence continues at coordinate 266,754 of VDFB02262120.1, read as the reverse complement.
TTATTTTAAATAATGCTTCATGATATTAATAGATAAATAGGAAAAGAAATGTAAATATATTTTACATAAAAAATTTGTAGTTCAAGGTTTCATTTAAAATGGAATTTTTTAATAAGCTATACAAGTAGACAACTATTATCACTTATTTTATAACTTAATCTTTGTGAATAAAAATATTTGAATTTGCAGTTCAAGGTTTCATGTAAAATGGAATTTTTTAATAAGCTATTCAGGTAGACAACTAGTATCACTTATTTTATAACTTAATCTTTATGAATAAAAATAATTGCATTTTTTTAGGCTTTTCTCCTTACTTTGAGGAATTAAGAAAGAGGCGTGATTTTTTTAATAATAGTATATAACTTCTGGACAATTGATGCGCTGTCATACATATTTTGCTACCAGTTTATTTATTCTTATTCTTTTCTGACTTGATCAAAAATACAAAATTATTTAATTATATTTTTATAAAACTAGAAATACCATGTATATTACAAGTTTTTTATAAAAAAATATTATAAAAGTTAATATATAATATTAAAATCCATTTCTCATATGCAACCTCTAAATATTTTGTTTCTCATCACGTTACCATTTAATTGGGATTCCCATTTTTCGCTTTAGATAACATAGATGTCAATTCAAATAAGCTTGAATTTATTTCGCCTCCAAGTTTAAACACTTAGATATCCAACTTGGAGACCGGTCTACCCATCTTCCACTTCATCACAATGGAGACCTCTCAAATTACAAGAATCTTTTCCTTTCCAAGAGTTAAGCTCTCTGCTAGAGTCGCTTAAACTGTTATTTATACTCAAAAGAGCTGTCGATTCTTGGAGAGGACATCCATGAAGATAATGAGATAGGAAGCTTTAAAACATAATATAGTAGAGGAGGATATCCAAACCTTTCATGCAAGACAAGATCATCTTCCGCCGCTTTTGTTGGGGCCAATGTCCTTCCGCAGCAGTACCTACTAAAGTAGCCCACTCTTTAGCTTTTTCCTCTATAAAGGAAAAGGAAAATGCCTAAAAATTCTTAGGCTGACAGATTAAACGAAAAAGGTGATTTTCGGACTGCTGTGACTTCCCCTGATTTTCAGTATATTTGTAATATGCATGTCTCTATCCAGTTATATTTTTGGGTTTAGTTTAGTTTTTTATAAGTATAATAATTAATTTATAAGTAATATATTTTTTAATTTCATATTTTTTATTATTGTATATCTTCAATTAGAACCCCACATATTAATTATTGAAGCCAGTGCTTCCTTTTCAGCACATTTGTAATGCTTATGCATGTCTCCAACTATATTTTGAGTTTAGTTTAGCTTTTCAATAAAAATAAATTAATTTATAAGTAATTTTATTTTTAATTTCATATTTATACATTAATGTATATCTCAATGACACCCCATATCACCTACCAGCTTTAATTTTCAGTATATTTGTACTATGCCGTCTCTTTCCAGTTATATTTAAATTTAGCTTTAATTAAATATAATAATTAATTTATAAGTAATATATTTTTTAATTTCATATTTATGACATTATATATCTTCAATTTTTTTTTAAATAAATTGTGATCAAGGGGAGACCACACTCTTTATATTGAGTATAAAAAAATGTTACATAAATATTTAGAGGATAGCAAAATTATAAAGAAAAGTTCAAGAAATTATTTTAGGTTGAAATTAAAATGCCTAAGTCACACTCATATTATGAGCTATTAATAGAGTCCTCAACATTTGACTCTTTGCATTTTCATCTTCATCAAAATTATTAGTAAAAAGTGAAATCATCCATTTAATATCAATTTGCTCACTATGACTCACCGCTTGTTTTAGAAATTTGATTATCTTCTTTAGCTTCCACTTCCTCCTATTTTTCTATTGGACATTGTTGATGTAGACAAATGGCCTCCATCTTGCTATCAAGGGTCCATGTCTATATTATGAAGTCATAGTCTCCCAAGGAAGCACCAAACCAAAAAGATGCAAACCTATAAAGCTCCGCTGCTAAGACTAGTTTATAGATGGCTTTCGTAATGACAGGTAAGAACAACATCGGTACAGCATAGATGAGAGCAAAGACTACCCCTTTTCAGGAATTAAAAACCAACTATTAGAATACCCTTACATAAATTGCAATAGATTTGATAATCATATAACTCTCACATCGTTTCCTGATAAGAGCCAAGCCTCCTATATCCTCTATAGTATCAAAGTTGTCCCGATAATGCATAAGATTAAAACATAATATAGTAGAGGAGGATATCCAAACCTTTCATGCAAGACATAATCATCTTCCACCGCTTTTGTTGGGGGCAATGTCCTTCCGCAGCAGTACGTACTAAAGTAGCCCACTCTTTAGCTTTTTCCTTTATAAAGGAAAAGGAAAATGCCTAAAAATTCTTAGGCTAACAGATTAAACAAAAAAGGTGATTTTCGGTACTGTGACTTCCCCTAATTGAAAAAAGGAAGAGCTAACAAACTTTTCTCCACAAAGGATATCAAAAGTGGTATTAAAGTTTTGGTGGTAGGCAAGGCTTGGGACATTGATGGGTTGCAAGCGAAATATTTGAAATGGGGTTTAGAGTTCTTCGCGCCGCATATCAAAAAAAAATTCAATAGGGTCATTCAACATGGTTTCCCTACAAATTGGACCACAAGCATTGTTATCCCTCTCCACAAGAGTGGGGATTTCAACAACCTATCAAACTATCACACTATAATGATTAATCCTCTCTTTGGGAAGCTCTTTGGGAGCATGGTGGAGCAAAGAATTAGTCATTGGGATGAGAAGGAGGATAAGAGAGCGAAAGGGCAAGCTGGTTTTAGACCAAAGCATTCTACTATTGACCATTGCATTACTCTCAAGCATATGGTTGAAAAAGTTTGGGATAAACAGGGTGGTGAGGTCTTTTGTTGTTTTGTTGACTTTAAAAAGGATTTTGACATGGTACCTAGAAACAAACTTTGGGATAGAATGGAACAACTTGGAATTTCAGAAAAATATAGGGCTATTTTCCATAAACTTTATGATCAAGTGAGGGCTAAAATCATAACTAAGGTAAGATTTTCTGAGTGCTTCGAGAGTGACATTGGTATCAAGCAGGGTTTCCCTCTATCCCCCACTTTATTTGGGTTGTACATAGACAAATTAGAAGAGTGGTTGGACAAGCAGGAAGGTGATGGTGTTCTTTTGACCACTTTTGTGGTCAAGTTACTGTTGTATGAGGATGACCTTACTTTAATGGAAAATTCTGAAAATAGTCTTCAAGAACATCTAAATGCTTTGGAACTTTTTTGTCAAGATGTGGGAATGCAAGTCAACATCAACAAAACCAAGGTCATGATTTTTATGTTGAAAAGGGCTAAGAAGCAAATAAATTTTGAGTATGAGGGAAACACTTTGCAGGTGGTGAGTGAATACAAATATTTTGGTCTCGATTTTTGCAAAAATCTCAAGTGGGAGATTTGTAGGAAAAAAAGAATTCAAGGGGGGTGGAAAGCTCTTTACTTGCTCTAAAACAAATGTAGATCGGCTGAGTTATGGGATTGGAAAAAAATAAGAAGTAATTTGGGCTACTTGTTACGCCTGTGGTTTTATATGGTTGTTGGGGTTGTAGCACGTTGTTTGTGAAGTGGAAGCAAATAGAAAGACTCCAAAAGCACTTAATCACAAGCAATTTCAAAAAAAAAAGTACAATCTCGTATGAGATTGTTTTGGCTGAAGCAAGTGTCTTCCCAATAAAAATGGCAACGACAATTTGTCTATTAGGCTATTTGCAGAGGATAGAGAATATGGGGGAACATCGATGGCCCAAAATTGTGGTAGAAGAAACATTAACCAAAAGGAAGAGCATGTGGATGAAACAAAATATCAAGTGGATGGGAAAATGGGGGATCAACATGTAAGAGTGTCCAAACACAAAAGTCGAAATGAAAAAGTATGTAAAAGAGAAATTCAAAAATATCATGTGGTCGAAACAGCTTGGCCGGAAAAAGAGAACACTATGTTTTGCTTTTTAACCCTACTTGTGATCATGAGAAAAAAATTTACATGGGGGTTGATATAAAGTGGAGGGCTAAAATGATAATAGCCCAGTTAAGAACTAGCTCATAGCATTTGAGATGTGAAATGGGAAGGTGGAAAATACCCAAAGAGGTGTGGGAGGATAGGATTTGTTGTTTCTGCTCTTCGGATTTAGTGGAGACAGAGTGGCACTACATTATGGAATGTAAGGCTTACGAGGACATCCGATACTTCTACTTATATTTATTAAAAAAACAAATCTTTAGTGGCCTTGTTTGAAGAAGAAAAAATTGATAAAACAACAAGTTCCCTAATCAAATTCATAGCACAAGAAATAGAATCAGCAAAGAGTTGGAAAACAACATGAAGTTCAGTGGAGTCAGCGATTATCTTGTTGTTTTGGCTAAAGTGGTCTTTCAGTTTCATTTTGTGGGTCCCATAGACTGGTTGGTCTGGTAGATGTTATTAAAATCAATCAATCAACAGAAAATTAGAAATAAATTTTCCTCCATATTAAGACCTGTGGAGAGGACAATGGACTAACGAACATGCAATGAATTGTTACGCACTCGCCATTCTACTTTGGCACAGCAATAATCACTTTTAAATTTGATTGCTATTAGACCGTATATGTAATTATTATCTAATAGCATGACATTGACCAGACGAACAGGACAGTGCCTAAAAATTCGTTCGTTCAAGATTTTTTAAAAGATGAGATGGAAAAGTGAGTGTTGTGCGTAGCCACTCTTAATCGACAAAAGAGGACCCAACATAGACTTTGAACAGAAAAACTACAACAATTGGAGCTCCACATGAACCCCATTAACACGGGTCTTTTCTATTTCCATCCGGACGAAATAAAAAATGCCTCTGAAAGAACACTGGTGAAAAGTTTCTTCGATTTAGGATGAAAATGTAAACTGCAATGCAATGAAAGATAGGGATCGTATTTGCAAGCTTATTATTCTACTTAATCACTTCGCTAGGAATTGACTGAAGGTAGCAAAGACTTGTTTAACAGATTGACTGGGTACAACTTTGCTTGTAGCATAATAAGAGCGGGTCTTCATGCTCGTGATGAAATAAAGTGGTGTACCAAATGGCGTAAATTTATTGTAAATATTTTCAATTACGACCCCCATATCAATTATTGTATCTACTTTTCAGTATATTTGTACTATGCATGCTCCTTTCCAATTATATTTCTGGGTTTAGTTTAAGGGAGAGGGGCCTATAGTGGGCCATCCTAACTTCACACTTCTCAAAAGTCTTTTGTGAAAATTTAAAATCACTCCCAAATTTGTATCTAAGCAGCTTATCTTGACAAGTCCCTTGTATAAAAATTGGTTTCAAGGCCATATCATCAAATATGATGCCACATCAGCATGCATTTTATCAATCTAAAACTGTCCAAAAAAAGGTGAGACCAATAGTGGGTCACTAAGTCATGTATTATTGGTGCACTAATGTGGCATCACATGATTTGTCAATTTGTGTACTTTATGGATAAAAGTTCTTTGCAATTGGATATTAATTGTAAGTTTATTGGATATTAAGCCTACCCACTGTGGGACCCACTCAAACCTACTTCTATAGCCACCATAGAAGCCCTACCCACTATAAGGCCCTTTCCCTTAATGTTTTCAAAATATAATAATTAATTTATATGTAATATTTTTAAATTTCATATTTTATGATATTATATATCTTTAGTTTTTTTTTAATAAATTGTGATCAAGGGGATCACACTCTTCATATTTAGTATAAAAAAATATTACATAAATATTTAGAGGATAGTAAGATTATATAAAAAAGTTCAAGCCATTCTTTTAGGTTGAAATTAAAATGCTTAACTCACACTCATATTATGAGCTATTAATAGAGTCCTCAACAACATTTGACTCTCTATGTTCTCATCCTCATCAAAATTATTTGTAAAAAGTGAAATCATCCATTTAATATCAATTTGGTCACTAAAACTCACCTTGTTTTAGGAATTTTACTATCTTCTTCAGCTTCCACTTCCTCCTATTTTTCTATTGGACATTGGTGTAGACAAATGGCCTCCATCTTGCTATCAAGGGTCCATGTTCATATCGTGGAGCTCTAGTCCCCATGGGAAGCCCCAAACCAAAAGATGCAACCTATAAAGTTTCATTAAGATCGTTGAGTAGATATTTCTTAATCATCCCATTTGCATGGTGCCAACGGTTGCCTTGTCCTCTCCTAAATCAATTAGAATCCCTATGAAAATGGATGTAACATTTGAATTAACTCAATAATTATGGTCAATATAAAAGGACTCCTCACCCAAAAGCCATTGAATGGCACATAATAAAATGCTTGGTTTAGTTTTAAAGAATTTCTTTAGGTGCAAAAAAATTACCCCAAGGAATGTCATCTGGGCAATATTTCTAATCAAGTGCACACTTATGTCCATATTAAATCCTAGTGAGTCACTATTGTTTGGGATGCTTATTGTATTAGGTTGTTGTTTCTAGACAATTTCATTGTTTCCTTCCATTTCATAATATCTACGAGATGTCATGATTTGTTTTCTTTTGGGATTAAGTCAACATGTGTGAATAGATTTACCACCCCTAAATTTTGTGAATATTGTAGAGTAATTCATTTCATTGCTTATTTTTGCATGTTTTAGGTATATAACTCTTAAGAGCCAATTAGGAGTGCCAATATTCCCAAGAATTAATATTGTTTCTTATTAAACTCTCCTCCATCATTTTAATAGCATTGTTTTCTAGATAATCGGGTTGCACCAATAACTTTCATATATGTGTTGTATGTAGAAGGAATTTAATAAATAAAACTATAGAAGTATATTGTTAATTTTCTAATTTCCTTACCTATATTTCCATATCAAATTGATTAAATAACCATATAATTAGCTTCAATCAATATTCCTAACTATATTTTAATGGTAGATTTGTAGTCCATGGTCATTCTTCCACCTCTACCTCATTGTTTGTTTGATCATTCAACTTATTTGAATTAGTAGGAGCTAGATTAGCTTCTAAATATGGAATTTCACTTCCCACTCAGAATCTCCAAGCTTTCCTCTTGCTACTTTATCAAAATTAATTTTGGTCCAACCATTTGAAGGAGGCAATCATTTTATATGTTATCTCAATTTTCATATATACTTTGCTCTACCAACCCCATTAATGGGGAGTTTTTTTAAGTCTTCCCATCTACATGTCAACTCACAATGTTAGAAAGAAAATAATTTATTTTTCCTAGTTGGAACATTACTCTACTATTTGCCAACCCACCCATAGTAATTTCTTATTTATTTAGAAAGGATTCTAATGGCATTGTTGAAGCTTAGAAGGCCCTAAAAGTACTTTCCTTCAAAATTTTCTTTATCACCATTGATGGACTTAAAATCCATAAACAAGAGAATATTGATTACTTTTGAAGTAAAGGAAAAGAAATAAAAAATTCGTTTATATCATTTTGCAATGTTGTGCTCCACCCTAATTGGTCACATAGTCACTACTAGCAATTGTCTGTGTAGAGAAGGGGGATTCACTACTCACAAATATCTTCGTTATCAAGAGACTCCCAAGGAAAAAACTACCCTAAACTACCTCAAATTATCTAATAAGGAATAGTTCTCAAGTGATGAGAGTTCTAGAATCAGAATGAATAGGTCATAGAGGATTTCAAGATAGAGTGAAAAGATTTCAGCAAAAGGGCAGAAGCATGACATACGGACAGTGGTATGGCATGCTCATGTCCCAAAGGCATAACCTAGCATCTTGTACAAATTGAAAATCGATAATTTCACAAAAAAAAGTGACTACTTCTACCCTGACTACTAAGAACTCTTAGAATACAAGAAAGTAACAAAGAATAACATAACTAAAATAAACTAAAGTAAACTAAGTAAAACATAAATGATAAAGTGAGAGAAGGAGATAAAGATATTTCTTACAAAGACCCAAGAAATGAAGCCTCCAACAAATAAATATCTTCAATACCTACACACATAAGACCAAGAAAATTGTTGAGGCTTTTTAGGGTCTTATCGTAATCAAACCCTCATTTCGATATTCCCACCTCCATTGAAAGCTAGATAGATAGATAAATAGGATAATAGATATTGAAATAAATAGATAGATGATTTATTAAAATGCATAGACAAGGGACATGCAAGATCCCAAGATGCTCAAAGACACAAGATAAGAGAGATATCACCTACAAGGCTTGAGAAAGCCAAGGAGAGATAGAGAAAGCTATAGCCAATGTTGTAAGAATGTGAGAGTGCTAACAAGTTGTAAAGAGTTGTGCAAGCGAAAGAGCAAGAGAAAGAGAAGAGAGAAATCATAGAGACAAAGAGAATAGACCCAGAGAGTGCAATAGAATTGAAATGATAGATTTAAAAGAGAAAAGAGGAGGGAAAAGAAGGTTCCTAAGTTGTTACAACGCGTTCGAGTTGTTACCACCGACAAAATCAAGTGACAAGTGGAAAAAGGCTCAAAAATGGCCATTTGTGTTGGGAAAATGTGTCTCAAACTTGCAATTACATAAGTTACTATTGATGTACACATAAGGTATTGTTCATATGACTAGTGATACTCCTTTGAGAAGCTTGCTCTGCAAGTATATTATAATCTTTGTGATTTCAGAATAATATATTAGATGGCTTTTGGAGTGTGAGGTTTTTCTCTTGAAATGGATTTCCCCATGTAAATCATCGTGTTGTGGTATGTGTGATATCTATGTTTATTTATGTTTAATTTTTTGTAATTGTTAAAGATATGTAAAGTTTTGCATTATTCTCCTCTCAAGATTAGTGTAGGAAATTGTTTCGCCACTGTAGCTTCCTTACAATTTGGACATCAAAAAGTCATGGGATGCTAGTAGACATCCATGTGGCACACTAGTGTCTAGATAAATCACACCACAAAATGATGAGAATGAAGAAAGCATAAGGTTTGATGCAAAGCTGACATACAAGGGTAGCTACTAAAAAGGGGATTTGAGCATCTTGAGAGGGAGAAAGGCTGATGGAGGGGCTAAAATGAGCCTGCACAAATGCTAAGGGAGTAGACACTAAATTGGATGAAAAAATTTAAGTGAAATTACAAGGGGTGCAATTTTACAACATTATAGTTTGTAAATGGGCATCATAAAATTAAATGGTTTACACTTTCTTCTTCTTACTCACATGTCACACATTTGGATGCACCCTAGGAGCCTATTTTTTTGAATCTATCCCCTATAAATATTTTATTTTTATTTAAGTATGGATGAAGCAAAGACCTTTAGAAAATAATGTTTGTATTATGTACCTTCCACTCTAGAATCTTCAATTGTAAATCTCCTAACATGTACCCAAATTACTATATACTCCTCATGTTTAAAGGGTAATCCCACAATAATGGGTCCAAAACTTGGGGCGTGAAAATTTTGAAGGTAGGGGGGAAGGGCAAGGTGTGAGGGAGGGGAATTTTCAAAATACCTTTGTTCAAAGATATTACTTCAAATGAAGGTATTTCACTTGAATATCTTCATGTAAAGACCTTTGATCAAAGGTTAACCTTTGAGTGAAGATCCTCTCCATTCGAAGGTCTTCATATATAGAAAAATTAATAAAATAATACCATCAAGCGAAGGTTACATTCGCTTGAAGGTATTATTTTTTAAAAGATTATATGAACCAACATTTATTAAATTGTCAATTCATTTTGCATTATCAAATTTAGCAAAAACTCCATGACCTCACATTGTAAAAACTTTCAAACCTTGTGCCATCATATTTGGCTTTCTTCGTGACCTCTAATATTATAGAGGTGAATACGTGTACCCACAAAGTAGGCTTCTAGGTTTGAGAAAAAGGGTGTTTGAGCAAAGGTCATGAACCCTAGAACTTTCTTTCAAACTAGTGAATAGGCACATATTTCAAACTCATTCAAAACATTCAATCACTATTTTGTGTACATTTTCATAATGAATCATATAAATGAATTCATGTTTATTTCCTCTACAAAATTGACTAAATTATGTTTTAAAAACCTTAAAATTTATAAAGAAATAGATTAATTAAAACTCCATTAGGATTGAATAAATTATATCACAAAAGCCAACCAAGTGTACCAAATTAGGATTGCACCTCGTAAATTAGATCCTCATGAGACAATATGGACCTACAACCTTAGAATCAAGCCACAAGGAATTTGGGAATATAAAAAGCTCCTAATATTTGCACCAATTTAAATGATATTATATAATATTACCATGTGCATACTTTATGGGGACCTAATAATTTTAAACTACATATCCACCTTATATGTACCATGTCATCCCACTCAAGAAAAAAAATAGCACTAGAACAAAGCTTGCACATGCATATAAACTCATGAAATAAGAAATTCAAAAAATAAACATACTTAAATATCCCTAAAATATTGAAAAAATCCCAAATGCAACAAAAGAAGATCTCATTGAAAAAAGTGTTTGCAATGCACTAGAATGCCTACTAGATGTACATAAATAAAATCCTATTATAATCATGGTAGTGAATGTGGCGAGCGAGAGATGATACCTAGGTTTAAATCCTTTCCTAAGATATTATAGCCTATCACATATAGATATAAATTTGTGGAACAAATCCTACTAGACTGCCCCTTCCCGTAATTTTTAGACATGCTCATCATTTACAGGTTGTGTATTTAGCTCTATTGATTCTCTATAATCAACTTGAGCCATTTACAATCAAGGAATTGGATCAATGACCAACCTCTATTATGTATATTTGAAATATGTCTTTATAATATTAAGTTGTATGTATTAGTTTCCTAGGAAATATTTCTTTCAAGTTAGGTGAAATATTTTTGGACCAAAGCAATAAAGACAAGCCAACCTAGATGTACTTGAAAGAAAATTATAAATATTTCACCTATATCTCCAATTTAAATAATTTTTGTGGTGTTTGAAAGGTATTTAAGAGCTCTTTATATCAATTTATGTACTTTTCTAGAATATACCCCAAATACATGTTTTATTTAGTTTTTTATGATTTCACATTTTTGTCAATTACTTGGATGTCTTAGCATCTAAAAAGGATTTTTTTGTGTGAGATGAATTCATTTGATCTTCTTTACATATATTGATGTTATTAGTATCTAATTTTTTTCATTTGAGGAAGTATCATGGGTTATTCTATTCATCCTTCTATGGTTATCCTAGTAAAGGATAAGTATGAGTCTTGGCCAAATGACATCCTAAAACATCTCAGGTGTCTTGATCTTTTTCCTCAACTGTATGGACTCATGCCTACATGAGACACACTAAGTATTTATTCAACATGGGGCATTATCAATGATCATGTTGTAGGAGTGATTTGTTCTTGTGTTGATCTTGACACTATATGTGCTATACCAAACATTGATTGTCCCCACACACTTTGATCTTGAATTTTGAAAATCCATGGAGACCGTCATATCTCTCCATACCCAAAGGATCTTGCTATAGGTTTCCTCACTCCTCTTAGAGATGAAAATTCCATACCCTTCAATGCTGATACTTTAGAGGAGTTTGAGTATATCATAGGTCTTGCATGTTCTAATGGTTCAAAGACTTGTCTTCATGTTCCCACTCTTTAGATTGAGACTCAATATTCATCTATTATTGTTCTTGATTAGCTTGGAATTGCCACATCCTTGGCCCCTATTGGTTTAATATAGGAGGACATCCATCATCTTCTAGAAATAACCATAGTTTAAGATTTATATCAAGCTGCAAACATATCATCCTTGTTTGTAGAGTCACATATTGTAGATTTGGAGTATTTCTTTTGAGGACAATCATCTACTCTTTGTTGATAGCCACATTATCATTGTTAGCACATCATCTTTATTATCTTTTGAGCTTTCTCTATGTCAATCATCATCTTTATTGTTACATTTTTGTTCTTTGCCCAGACACGAGGTTTTTCATATGAACTAGTTGAAGGATGGTTTTCTTTGTAAGCTTGAGTATGTGCTTGTGAGATTAGAGCTCTTTCGATGTTAAGGGCTCTAGGGACAAGCTCATCATATGATGTGATGCACTCAATTTTCAAGTGGAAGGATAGATCAGGGTCTAGATTGGCTATGATGATTCCTACTTGTTGTTCATCGAGAAGAGGCCACTTGCTTTTACTAGCTCTCTATCTCCATCATTGTAAGAAATTGGCGAAGGATTCTCCTTTTTTTTGTCTACGAGTATACAACTCTTCTAGGATGACATCTATGTCAAGGTTGAAGGAGAAATGATTGATGAATTAATCAATAATTTCTTGGAAATTTTTGATGCCAATAAGTAGATGAGAAAACCAATCCATAGCAATACCTATTAAACTTCATGGGAAAAGGTGCAAATGATAAGAATCATTGTAAGACACCTCCATACACATTACATTGAATTCTTTGATATGATTGACAAAACTTCCTCTCCCTTTGTATTTGTTGAATTTGGGGATTTCAAAGCCGGGAGGGAATGGTATCATTGCAATGTTTCAATCAAATGGATAGGGACATAGATTCTGTGTATGGGGCTTCTTGGTCTTTCCCATTCGAAGATCCTATAATTCTTGTAATAACATCTTAAATTGTAATGCTAAATTTTCCTACGGATTTGGTGGAGGAACATATGGTGGAATGAAGGATGAGTTGTATGGAGGATTTTGATATGATACAGTATTGTATGGGGTGTATGGTGGTGTGAGATTCTGTGAAGGTGATTGCAGTATTGATGTGTATGTTACTAACGTGTTTGTATTGATGATATTTTGTTGAGGATTATAGAAGGAACTTGGTGGTTGTTGTTGGGCATACTTCTGAGCTAGTAAAGCTTGTTGTTGTGCTTGATGTTGTTGTGCTAAAGCTACTTGATGTTGGGCTTGATGTTGTTGTTGTGTTGCTTGTTGTTGTTGGATAGCTTGTTGGTAAGCTTGTTGTGCTTGTTGTAAAGCTAGGGCATGTGCTTGTAATGTAGGATCTAGAGTTTGGGATATTTGTGATGGATTGGACATGTTGATGTTCTGAGTAGATAGTAGATTGTTGATGAAAGGGGGAGGGTTCCCTTGGTTTGAAATTTTGTGTGAGATGGTAGATGAAGATGAAGGAATGTAAGGTTGAGTTCCCATTTGATTTTGCATGGTAACGAGAATTGTGGGAAAATATGAGGATGATGTCATTAGGTTTCATGATGGTAATGACCTACTAGGACCTTGAGTCCATTGATTAAAAAAAATTCCTTGTCCCATGTCTTGAGGATAATTACCTTGTGCTAAAGATGTAAACAAGGGATTCGTGATCAAGGTATTTCCTAGATTGACAAAACTCGTAAACAATGGGTGGCTTTGAGATGGAGTGATAGTGAATGGGATGGGTGTGGTTTGTGAAACCAATGGTACAAATGAACCCATTGGAGGATTGAATAGAGATGCCCCCATCTGTGTTAAGGGTTGGCTTTGTGGTGTGGTATTGACATGCCCCTGTGTGTTGTTTTGGGATACTTGGTCTATACTGCTTTGCATGATGGTGGGCACACTTGTGGTACTCATGGATGTAGATGAAGAGGGGTGTCCTCGATATGTTGAAGTGGTTGTGGAATGATGAAGTTTGAGAGGTGTGTATAGTTATTTAGGATTTTTGGGAACTAGAGGAGCACCAAAGGTAGGTGTCCAAGTGGTTGTTAGAGGTGAGGGATTAGCGTCAAGGGTACCTACAAGTGTACTACTTTCAAATGGAAGAGTTATACCAAAGTCTTGGGAAAGACTTGTTGCAAGACTAGGAGTGGACGTTTGATTTAGCCCTAGTGACAGAGTTGTGAAGTTTTGTGTCAAGTTTTACGCAACGAAGGATGGGTAAATTGGAGCTACATTTTCAAAGGCTTGATGTTCCATCATTTCCTCCTCGGTAAGCTCAAATGGATTATTCAGGACATCTTAGATCTCATATGGTCCTGAAGGAGATGATGGTTGTTGTGATGGGGTAATGTGACTTCTTGGATCAAATTCTAAAGGATTTGGATCACTTGAGGTAAATGAAACTTTCACTTTTTCCATGATTCTCTTGTGTTGTGATCTCATTTTTACTATAAATTTTGTGTCACCTATGGGAGAGTTGTGTTGTGATTTGTGATGTTTGAACTCTCTAGTTGACTCAAATCTAGGTAAAAGGGAAACTCTAAGAATTTTCAGAGCAATGATGATAATGGGGGGTGAAAAGATGGGTGGTATGGGAATTGATCTTTGCAAACGTTTTGGACCAACACTTTTGACTTGAGTTTGATGTTTTGATTTTAGGATAAAGGATGTTCATAGACTTGGAAACCTTTAAGGTAGAATCGTGACCTTCAAGATAAACTAGTTCAAGGATGATAACTAAATTAACTATGCGCATGGAAAAGGATACATTTCACATATAAAGTAGCTAATTTAGAGGTTGGTTTGATAGATGTTTAAGTCAAAAGGTGTTGGTGTATTCAAAAAAAATTTCTGTTTGGTGAAGTGGTAGATGGAATTTGGTGGAGGGATGGATGAGATGTTTGACCCAATTTTGACTTAGAATTTACCTTTGTTTTCCAAGACCAAGGTAGTGAGAATGATGCTAGACCTCTAAAATGTTCAAATCCTAAAGACCCAATGACTTAGAAAAGTTGTTAATCCTAAAAAAGACAAGGGTTCTGACCCATAAAGAAAGTATGCATGTCTAGATATTTCCTTAGTGTGTGTTCATAAATTTTTATAAAAAAACTTGTTTATGTTCTTGTAGAGTGCCTCAATGCAATAGTTGATTGCTTTTGCACTACGATGTTTAAGTTTAAAGTGACGACTAGTTGACCTTCATTTGGGGATCCTAACTTTGTGTGAGATCATCTAGAAAAGTTCAAGTTCATGGAAGAAGGGAGCATATTTATTGTCATGCGGGTGGTGGTAATGTGGGCCTTTTATCCTTAATATCAGCTTACAGTTCCTCTTCTTCATCTAAAATGGTTGTTGTATTTCTCCACTAGGTTTTTGTTTCTTTTGTTTCAAAAGTGAAGCTCCTCATACTACTAATAAGATCAATTTTTTCTCTGTTAATGAGTTCAAATTTTTGTTGAATGATAACACCTAGAAGATCAAGTTGTTCATTAGAAGCAATCGGTCTCCAAATAGTCATGTGGGGTTCATTTGCATCAAGTTTATCTTGCTTAAGTGAGTTGATTTTACCAAAAACACTAGTCTTGATTATGTTTTCAAACTAAATGTTTATGTCAAGAAAATCATAACTTTCACAATGTACATTTCGGGAAAATTATGAGGTTAAAGCCATAATTTCCTATGTTGTCTTTGAGAAATATGGATTTGAGATTAATGTCAAGATATTTAGAAATCACTGTGGATAAATCCTTAGGACAAGCAGTAATATCAAGGCTAACTCAAGAGGTCCATATTTAAACCAAAGTGTTTGAATTTTTTGAGGAAGATAGTGAATGTTTGTTTTTGTATCATTTTGGAACCAAGCAAGGTGTTAAACTGATTCACAATCATGTACAATCCTAGGTTCAAAATGACTATACTTGTTGAGTCCCCACTTGAATTTCTCCAAACACTAAACAATGTGAACAGTTATAGACTTGGCGATGCTAGCTCCCCCTTTCTCGGCACACACTTCGCGGGACCACAAAATCTCAAAATCCTTAAAATCTAGAGATCAAAAGGATTTTTTTGTTTCTACAATTGAATAGTAAGAATGTGGGGCAGCTTCAAAATGACTGTTCTTACACCAAAAAGTATTAAGGATTTTTGGATTCTAAACAATGGTTCGTAATAAGGGCTTCCAATTTAGGGGACTGTACTATGATAAACTCCCTCAAGAGCTCTCCCAACCCTTAGAACAAGGGATTTACACATCATAAAGATACTGGGGGAGAGCTCTCGTGTACCACATCCCATTGATCATAATTTTTATTGCAACCACAAATTTATATAGTAGTTTGAAAGAGCTTGGCTTTAGCTTGTTACCACTTGGGTTGTTCCTTTGGGGTGAGTACTTTTTGCCACCAAGGTAGGCCCTTTAAAGGTAAACAATAACGATGAAGTACATCCATAGTTTGATCATCGTTATTTGCATGAACAAAGAGAGAACACACACTATGCCTTTTTCTCACACTCGCAAAGGAGTTCAGTTTTAATCCAAATTGAAAGATGTAGGTGATTTTACAAAGTGTTAAAGAATGTTTATGTTTCTCAAGATCGCCAAATGGCATGAGAGAATTGCATGTGCATCTACTAACAACATTGTAAATCACAAAACATAATGAACAGTTGTAAAATTTAACCCCTCAAAGTAGTGATGAATTTGTTTTAAGCACCAAATCAAATATTATGAAGTTTCCTTGTTCAATTTTAAACCCAAAAATGAAGTAATGAGATGAGGGTTCAATTTTAATCTTGTTTGTGTGTTCTTTTTAAATCCAACTAAAATCTAGTGATTGTCCTAGAGCAGAAAGTAGAAAGCATAAAAGTTGGGTTATAATTGCCCCAAAGCATTAAACACTTGTTACAATCATACGATTTTAAGATAGAAAAGCTTTTGTCACTTGAGCTCCATGTATTTCAACCTACAAAACCCTATTAGTCTAACAACCATCTAACACAGTCAGAAGTGCATCAGTGATCCAACAAATCAAAGAAAATTAAGGCACATGTCAAAAAATGATCATAAAATTTCTTACCCTAATGGAGTGTCACTGAACACGATAGCATTGTAATTTGAACTATGGGTGTTTCTCTAGTGAAAATAGGTGTCACTCTGCAACAAAAAAAATGAGTACAATAGTGTCAGCATTTGATCCGGTGTCACTGCTCATAGTAGCGTCACGTTTTGAAAATTTTCAATGTTGGTCTAGTGAATTTGGGCATCAATGTTTAAAAATTTTGATACATCTATATTAAATTAGTACATTGCCAGATTTAAATCAACGTTGGTGCATTAATTTGGCTTCGGTGTTTCAAATTGTGATGTCATCACTATATGGTGACGCTTTTTAAAGAGTGTCGTTGTTTGTGGTTTGGGCATCACTATATCTTGCAAAACAAGCATAAAACATAATTCAAGCTAAAAAATGGTTAGATTAAGGGTTTTTCCTCCTTTTAGCACTAGAATGTGAGATGTGGAAAATGTCGGTGAGGGTTGATTACACTTAATCCATGATCGATTGAAGCACAATTTACCCAAATAAACCAATATCTACAAACAAGATCATTCAAATTTGAAAATTAAACTAAGCATTTAATTAAAACTAAAAGTTACAAACTACACCAAAAAAATTCAAATTCCTACCCTAACCCATTTGAAATTTATCCTGTTTTGGAATTGGTGTCGTGTTGATGTGAAACAACGACCCTTTCCCAATCTCGTGATTAGTGAGTCTGTTTTAGTTGATTATCTAGAAGAGAATCGATGAAACCATTGTGATTAATGTATGAAAACCTATTTATGTTAAATTTAAACATGATGTAAGCAAAGTTACCATGATTTTATGCTAAAAATAAACTAATTATACAATTGCTAAGCTACTCTAAGTTAATTCTAAGCTAAAAGATGAAAATCCTAATTCATATACAAGCTAAGATGGATGCATGGAAGCCATTAATGGATTCTCTAAGCTACTATGCAATTAGAAATAAACTAAAACAAACTAAAAGTGAGAAAAAGATGAGTGTGAGTGCAAGTGAATTCAACAACATGAGTTTGCAATTGAAAGATGGATTCATTTGTCTCCAAATAGTGACCTATTTATAGGAAAGCAAATGAGGAATGGAGGGTTGAGATTGAAAATATTAATCAATGGACAAAGATGAAGGAGATGAGAGGCATGGATCATGGATTCTCATCAACGGATGAGAATACATGATGGGATTTAATCAAGGGTTCACACTTGCTTCAAACTAACACACTTTTGACCTGCTCATACAAGTCAAAGGTAACTTGCTCAAAAGGTTAAAGGTTAAAACTTACTCAAGAATCTAAGTGAAAATATCCCTTTTTCAAATGATGGAGGAATAAAAATATTCTTTTGGAATATTCACATGGGTGAGGATAAAAATTATTTTGCAAATTAAAAAAAAGTCTTAATTGTGCAAAAAGGGATAAGGAATATTCCATGGGAATATTCTCCTCTTAGAGGAAAATTAGTTTAATTGCTATTTAGACAAAGTTTAATCATGCAATTAGGGAATTTGGAGGAAGAAAGTGTTATTTATTAAATAATTTAACAAATGGGGGAGAGAGATGAAATGATATTTAATTAAATAACTTAGGGTTAAATTTAATTAAATAAGATGACTTAAGAGATTAAATTAAATATTTTGATGTATTTAATTTAATGAGATGAAATGTTGGCATGAAGGGGATGAATTAACCTGATTAAATTAATTAGGCTAATAGATGAAAATGATGCAATTAATTAATTAGCTAGGCTAATTAAATTAATTAAGCGAAAAGAAAATGAATTTTGAGAGGAAATGATGTTAGTAAACCTGTTTTGAGTGTATGATATCATCTAGGACATTTTTTAGTGTCTACATGATCATAACTCATTCTTTTGTTTTCATTAGCCTTGACAACAAGGGAGTGAAACTAGTTACAGGGTCAAGCTTAATCAATTAAAATAGCAGACAATGATATACATATTCGGTTGTCATCCATAATTTTTTAATATTGCAAATTGAGATGCAAAGGTAAATCATTTGTTTTCTTTTAATTGCACTACATATTATTTTTGTTAAGTTCAAAAAACAATTTATTAACATTTTGTTTTTTCCTTTTATGTTGTTTTGTATAAGATAAAATTATATTATATTTATAAAAACAAGGTGGGTGGGAAAATTCACGTCTAATAGTCTACGTAAGGTCAAACTTTAAATGTTATGTTTGAAGAGTGAAAAAAATAAAATACAAATAGCAATATGATCATTCAATTTGTCCTAGCTATTAGGAAAGTTCTACATACTTTAAATGTTATGTTTGAAGAGTGAAAAAAAAAATACAAATAGCTATATGATCATTCAATTTGTCCTAGCTATTAGGAAAGTTCTACATATCTACAATAGGCTTCCAACCTATAAGTAAACTTTCATCATTAGCATGTTCATCAATATAGTGTTGAGTATCATTCCTAACAAGGGATATAGTCAAAGAGAGGCAAAGAAGCTTATTGTTGTCTAGCCAATAAAAAGCACCTTTGTCATAGGACTAAGAATAATTAAAGGTAGAGAAGACTAACCATTATCACTATGATCTTGAGCTCTATACTAACATGGTTAAGAAACATGTGAATTATGAGATTTATGCATATAAACATTCTGACTATGTCCAACTAATGTCCAAGGAGGTAATTGACCCCCATTGGAAAGGGAGATGGGTAGGACTTTAACAACCATATAAAATGTACTACCCTAATGGTTAAGAAGCACATGTCAGTGAACTTAACTAAACAAGTGTAACTTTATTAACTTCCACTTGTATCTGTATGAGAACATTGGAACAAATCATGGACGTAGTATACATGAGAAAATGAACAACAATATAAATAGTTAGAAAAGAGAGCAATTCTTTTCTATTTTCAAATATTGGATAGGGATTCCTCTTTGAAGGTTGTCATATTTAAGTAAAATTTTGTTGAGCTTTGATAGCTTCCCAAGCTTCCATATGTTTTTTATAACAAATGTCTCATAGGTTTGAATAAGTTCCTTCATAATTAGAAGAGAATGAAATTTGAGATCTATCTAGGCTTTACAATGATTAGACATACTAGCAAAAATGCAATTAAGGAAAAATTTATAGGTTTCATTTTTCTTAAGCACCCTAATAACCCATTCAGCACACAAGGCTATACCTTAGTATTGAATGCCAATAATCCAAGCCCACCAAAATCATGAGGGAGACAACATAACTCCCACATAACCTTGTATAAACCTTTTCCCTTCTCCAAAAAGTCTATAATAAATCTCTTAGGACCATTTGCACAAAGCAAGAATTAGAAATGTAAATCAATTTTATATAAAAGTAAGGATAAAACGCTGGTCAATGTTTTCATTAACTTTTACGTTAATTTTGACAAAGATAAATCAATGTATGCATTCTTTTCCCCACTACAATTTAAAATGACACAAAAAATTGCATAATCAAATTAAAAAATATTCCAAATAGCTAATAAAATATTAAAATTTAAACCCATTTAATTAAAAAATTAAAAAAAGAGGCCAAGGACTAATAAAAACCAAAACTCTACAGTTTTCCTGGTACAAATAGGCCTACCTAAAATTGAACATTTTTACCAGTATTGTAGATGTAAAGGCATTGCGTCACATCACTGATGCCTTTAATCTGTGCGAGAAAGGTGGAGCAGGTCCCATGGACCAAAAAACTGTAAGGCGGCAAGTTTGAAAGCCATTTTTCCCCTTTAAACGAACAATAAAGAGCGCGTCAACTTTATTGTCAGATATTCCTTTTCCTATCCAGTCTTGTGAATAACCGCGTACGAAAATTGTCTTTTTTTCGAGATTTGGTCATTGCACGCATTCCCAAGTTTTATAGTGGCTAAAGTCTGAGCACGTTACATATAAATTGAAAGATTCATTTTCCCGTGCAGCTCTTTGGAAAGAGTGTGAGTGGGAGTGGGTCAGTTGTCCATGTTCCGCGTTGCTTCTAGGACACGGTCATCTAGGTAAATAATGAATAAACATTGCATGGGGGCATGCCTTGCATGGGCATGTAGAGATTTTCTATCTCGTTCAGACTTGGGAAAGTGATGGGCGCCTTCTAAAGCTTCCAAGATGCGTAGCCTTCCAAAAAATAGGTACTATACTTCTGGTATCTGCCAAATGACTGACCATTCTGTCATGTTCTAAATAGTATATGTGGATAATAGATATCTACTGAGTAGTGAGTATGGTAAGCGATTAGGGTCTAAGAGCTTTTCCCTAAATATTTTTCGAACAACACAAGACAGGTTACAGACCGTCAATTTTCACACACACCATATACACATAGCTGCTTAGTTGGTTTTAGTTTTTAGTGTATAGAATGCGTCAAGAGGTTTTAAATTGATTGAGTATTTTTTTTACATATTTTACATAGCCACTATTAAGCCTAAATTTTTGTTATAAATATAATTAACTTTTTAGTAGATTATATCACATGAAATGAGAGTTTTTTTTTTTTTAATTTTTTAATGAATAAGTGTGTATATCATTATTTATAAAGTAGTGTTACATATTAAGTAAGGAGAACAATAGCAGTAGGGACAAGAGGAGGATCTAGTTCATCTAGTTTATCCCATACATTGATGGATTCTAGAGGGTTCTCAAGAGGGTCACATCCATTAGTATATTTCTCTTTATCTTCTTCTTCAATAGTACAAATAGACAAAATGACAAGAGCCAATCAAGGGAATTTGTTAGAACCAAACCACCTAGAAACACCTCTAGTAGGCCAACCAAAAGTTCCTCTCACTAGCAACACGAAGGTTGAGCTTCAAAGAGCAGGCCACAACCAACCCCACTAGCCATGATCTCTTCTCCCAACTAGAGGAGAAACCTAGGAGCGTTTCTCCCAATTATCTCAAGCAAAGAGGTTATGCCCAAAACAATACCCATAAACAAGTGAGAGACCCTTAGAGGAAGAGGGAGACAAAAGAATTTTGGCAACAAAACAAGGAACACCACCCCAATGGTAGATAACCAATTGTAAGTTGGTTATCTGAAATGCAATTTTGTTAGCTTGAACTTGGATCTACAATAGAAAATTAGAACAAATAATAGCTTCAATGTAAAAGAAAACCATATCAATCCATAAAACAATTGGCAAATATAATTGAATTTTTATCTTTCCATATGTTGAATAGAATCTTCACCTCAAAAGAATGTCAGATATGGGTGAATTTATGAGGGATGTGAGGTCAGTCACCTAAAAGAGCCATATGCCATGAAAAAGGTCCCAATCTAAAAGGCTTGAAAATTTCATGAATCTAGTTCCAAACATTTTGAGCTCTAGCCCAAAATTAAAAAGGTGTTTCAAAGACTCCCATTACCCACAAAAGAGGCATTGGGGGTCAAGGACTCCTAAATGGGATAACGTGGAGCCAATGGGAAGGCCTTGGAAAAGAATACACCAATCAAAGTGAGCCAATTTTGGTTCCAAAACTACTAACCAAATGGTGTGAAATCTATGTTGCCAGACAAAAACAAGTGACTCCAAATGTCGCCATTGATCCAAGGAGGGGACCATGGGAAAATGAAGAGAAAACTAGTAATATCCTTGCCATAGTTTGCAATTTTAAAAAGTGGAATTTGGACACCACTTCAAATATTTCCACCAAGGTTTGTGGGAATTGATACCAATTTTATAAATCTTATCGGTCAGAACAACCCCTATTAAAATATCAAAAGTTTCATGATATTGATAGGAAAGGTGAAGCTTGTCCTTCACTTCATTCTATGAAAGGAGACTCATGGAGGTCTTAGAAAAAAGCTCATGAGTAGTTTTAATTCCTTTTTGTAAAATCTCAAGGCATGAACCCAAGGCATTCTTGCTAGAGAGTAGTTGTTGCCTTGAAAAATAGGGGACCACCAAATGTTGTGTTGACTAATAGAAATATTGTTACAAAAGCTAGAACCATTCCAAAGGAGCCAATGTTTTATGACTTCCCAATCTCTCCAAGTACTTTTTATCATAAAAGTACATCTTGGATATAAGAAAAAAAGTTCATGACAAGGGTAAGTATAGAAAGATGTGACACAAAAAAGATGTCACTTTTAATTTTTACCTGAAATGACCATTTGGCAAGCACCAAATCTAGCGCTCACCAAATGGCTCAAATGACCGAGCCTAAGACTTGGTACTTTCCAATTCAAGTCATTTGGTGAGCGCTAAGTGTGAATGATGACTTTTTAGAAAGCATTTTCTTAAAATCTTTCTTTTTTTCTTTGTCTTTCTCTTTCTTGCCAGTGAAACTATATACATGAAATAAAATTTAAGTATAAGGGATATTTGCTTTCTTATACTTTAAGTTATATTTCATGTATATAGTTTCAAGATGTTTGAGAGTGGTTTCAGATCTCTTGGAGTTTAATGCAAATTCTAATTTTTGGAAGATCTTATTATTTTTATAGACTGTCAGATTTCAATAATCAGGAAGTAAAATTTCAATAATCAACAAGTTGAATTATCTCTCGATCTCACTCATTGTTTATCTCTTATGCTCTAGATCTAGCTCTCATTATTTCCATCCCTTTATCTAACTCTCTCTCCCTTGAGCTCAATAACTACCTCTCTACATGTTCATCTCGTGTTACACCCCAAATGTAGAGTTACTATTTACTATTACTGCATAGGGTAAATATTGATGTGTGGACACAAATTTTGGCCCCACAAGACTCCTTAACACTTCTAGGGTTTTTCACATAAAAGGAGAGGGGTAGGCCAAAATGTGCAATGTCCCCACTCAAAACTAATGCAAATATGAATGAAATATGCCTAAATTTAATGTCCTAAATGCAATAAACTGATAAAAAGATGTTGATTATTAATGCAAAACTATAGAAATGCAAGGTGTTTGAAAACACAATGTGATATGAAAACATGTACTAAATGACCTGGAAATGATTATTAAACAAAACAAAAAACTATAAAACTGAAGAGGAGCACCTGGAAATGTGTTGCAGACTGGAAATGTTGTTGATTTTGAGATTTTTCTCTATTGGGACATTTACGCCATTCTAGGCGACCTAGTCCTAGATTTGGAAAATTGCACTGAAGCTTGTTTCAGCCAAATGGGTATCTAGATCTATAGAAACTTCTGAATAATAGGTACAGTGGGACTAAGTCACCACTGATGGTGACTTAGTCCACTTTGGCTTTTCTAAAAACCTAAAAGTACAAAAGGAAGCTCTTGGTATGCACTTTAGTTCTTGACAGGTGTCCACCTCTAAAACTTTGATTTCTGGCACTTTAAGTGGCTTTTTGTGGATATCTTGACCTAGCCAACAAGGAGATGTCTTCAACAAGTTTACAACTTATCCTTCAATGATTTCCAAACCTTCAACATACCTAAATCTACAAACACACAAAGAAGAAGAGAAAATGTTGAATTTTAGGGAATGGGGGTTTGCCTTGGTCAAACTCCTTTTTAGGTAACCAAACCAAAATGAAGAAATAATGTAATGAAGCATGAAAAAATGGAGTTAAAAAATTTCCATGATGATAGATCTTGATTTTTTGGAACAATAGATGAAGAATCTACCCTTGAATGCCCTAGAAAGCTATCTTGATGACTTAGAATGCTAAAACCCTAGCTTGCTTGACTTGAGATGGAAGATGAATGAGTTATGAATTAGGGTTAAGAAGCTTGTTTATATATGAAATCCATCTAAAATTCTAGTGAATTTGATCCCTATGGCCGACATGAAGGAGAATTAAACTTAAAACCCAATGTTCCCTGCTTGAACCTCAAAAATAACCCAAATGGAACTAATTTTCCAAGCTAGGTGTCTTAGTCCTACTTGGATGGGACTAATTTTCCTAGATGGGCGAATTCATCTCACGGGGGCTCTTTTTCCAGTTGGATTGTCGAGGAGTGAAGAAATCAGGTTTATATGATGATATAGTCAGGTTTTTTTTATCAAAATAAGCCTCGAGATGCACAATATGGGGTCATAGGGGCTTATTAATGATGATGTAAAGGGTAATTAGGACTAGGGACACAAATTCCAATGTGAAAGTGTGAATAAATACACTTTACAACATTAAAATGAGGTCCACTTAGCCTAGAAGGACACAACATCCAATGCGAATGTGTAAAACACATTACAACACTAGGTTAGAATTAGGTTTAATTTACAAGCCTTCTAGATTAATGTGAGAATGCAATTAAATATATTTTACAATATTGAATTAAGGGGGAAATAGGTCCATTAGACTTAAATGCTTAATAAAAGTCTAGAAAAGTGTGAAAGTCATTCACAACACTTTACACCACCTTTACAAGACATGCATTTTATTCATTTTGCTAGGGTCCAAGACATAATGTGAATGTGTTATCCACATTACAACAATAAATCAAGGCAAAATCAAGCCCAAAGCACAAGGAGGGCCTAAATAGGAAGAAAAAGTAGAAGGGTTACTTTTTCCATGTCCACATTTAGCCCCCACTTTAGTGAGAGAATGAACCTGCTTCAAACTCACACTAAAGTAGACATTCAAGAAGAGTCCAATCGTACCAATGTAGATGGTCTAGGATGACAAAGATGGAGGTAACCAAGCCCATAGGATCTAAGATCCTAAGTATAACTAACATAAGAACAAAAAGACACACACAAGGTGAATAATTTGCAACAAGACAAGATACACAATCATGCAATGGAAATAACTAGAAGGAAGAGGAGAGTGAAAATAAAAAGGTGGATCAAGATTCAACCATTTTTCCAACATGTTGTGGATCAGATCTACGCTGTTTTCCCCAAAAATGCATAATCACTCTGATGCGATGAAACTCTTGGTTGTCCACTAGGTGAGAAGCCCTGAAAGGTGAGAAACATACACTCATAGACACACAAATGGCTATGGGGAAAGTCATGCCTCAGATTGGGCTTCCTACTCAAACTGTACCAAAGTTATACCTCTTGATAACTTTAATAAGGTGCCAATAAATTGATCTTTGAGCTCTATGAGGCAAGCAAAGCTTCGTATGCTTGAAACTCATAAACATTGTAAATGCAAAATGACTTGTAAGATTTATTCAAATGGATTTTGCTCTGTTCATGCAAGGTGTCATCTTAGGGAACATCATGCTTAGTGTCTCCAAGAGAGGAAAAGTGCAAATGGTCTCATCTTGTTTCTAAGAGAGGACAAGTGCAAGGTCTCATCTTGGGGAACATTGTATCTAATGCTTCAAAGAGAGGAAATCACAAGAAAAAAGAAAACCGCATAATGAAATGTGAGTGTTGTTGTATGCCCCCACTTTAAAGCAGTTGCAAACACCATTACTATGAGCAATTGCTTTAAAGTAAAAGAAGATATGAGAGCTGATTTAGAAAGCCCTATGCCAAGTCATATGTTTTCGATGAGCTACATCAGGAAAAAGGTAGTATGTCACATGCGAGCCATCTTAAGGCATGTCATCCAAATCCAAAGCTTGCTCTTATATGTTCATGAAAGGTTGACAACTAGCAAAAAGAGGCAACAACAAGTGACATACAAGGACAAGGCTACCTAACCCCTTGCCCCCACTTAGTGTAGGATAAGGGTGAGCCAAAATGATTGATAAGATGAATGCTAAAGTGAAAATCAATATCAATTAGAGGAATTAGGTTCCCCCACATAAGGGAGAGCACCAAACTCCTTAAGATGTTAAATTTTACTACTCAAGGCCTTACATTTATTAATAGAATGACCATGAACTCTATGATAGGTGCATAATGAAGTCTTGTAATAGAATTTATTTCGTGTTCTTAGAGGAAGGGATATCAAGTGATCTTGGAGGAGAGTGATTCCACAATAGTGGTTTACAATTTTTAGCCAAACTAGACACTGAAATAATTTTTTTTAACTAAATCTTCACTTTCAGGCACCTATAGCGGCTAAACCGTGAAGAATTTGAAGATGATGCAAACTAGAGTTTCATGAAATTTTTCCTATAGATTCTAAATATATTTTTTTCAAATTTTTTGGAATAAGATTGCACTTCTTTTTCCATCTCCCATAAAAATTGTTTTTTTTCAAAAAGCAACATTTTTCAAAAGTGATTCTCACTGTATAATGTATAATTTTTTTTCCATGAAGGATAAAATTCTAATTCTTTCAAATTTAGATTTTTAACTCCAATATCTAGTGCTTCCACTTGGTTAGGTAGTTTTTTATTCAATATTTTTCATTTAATCAAGTTTCAAAGTCAAACCAATTACAATTTAGACATAGTGCGACCGTATAACACAACTTTTTTTGTATGTATCAAAATTAAATTTTTATTTTTTTGTTGGATCAAGGACTTCAATATTTGGTGCAATCATATTTTTCAATTTATTTTTTTGATAATCTGCTATTTTTCCACCTGTCTAGAACAAAGAGCTTGATTTTCGATGAAAAAAGTACATTCACAAGAATTAAAAAATAAATATAATAATCAAATTAAATTTAATCAAAATTATACTTTTTTGGAAGCTTATAATAAGGACTAGATACTTACAATTTTTTTTTTTTTAAATGAATCATTTGATCCCCAAAAAGGTAAATCAAAAGTGATTTTTTATCAGCATTTTGATAGGTGTAAAGGAGACTTCATTATAGATATGGTTTAAAAACTAGTAGGGTACTATCCAAA